>JAQGAV010002608.1:0-15006 GCA_034691345.1 Phasmarhabditis papillosa
GGGAGCAGTTTTTCCTCCCACCGGGAATGAAAGCTCCCGCTCCCGCGGCGGGAGCGTTGGTGAATACGACCACAGATTCAATGCGCCACGCTCATCGAAGGCCTAATCTTCTCCATTTAAGCTTGGACTGTAAAAACGTTCGTTCTTCGTTTTATTAGTCATATTATTATTTTGAATGACCTTCAGCCTAATTTAGAAAATCTAACAAAAAAGAAACAACTTTTCGAGTGTTCCGTGGCATTCTATTTTGAAGCTGGCAAGCCTTTCCAAACAAAAACCAAAAACCAAAAACCAAAACCAAACAGTAGTTTTTTTATTGTTATATACGATTATTGTTATTGTATTTGATATAGAGAATTTCAGCTATAATTAATTCAAATTAAGATAATTTCTGATCACTCTGATTCAGCTGTTAAGCTGGCCAGGCCAGGCAAGAAGGAGGATTAACATCTCTGCACATAACTGATAAAACGAGTCAGAACAGTTAGAATTTGGCTCTGAGCGTATTCTAGGAATCATCACCGAAACATTTTACCCCATTGCATTTTCTTCCTGGTGTCAATCGTAATTTCAGTATTAGACTATAGTTTGCAGCAATATCATACATGACGCACAACTATATAATCGGAATCAATGAAGCTGAGATAATCTACGGAATTTTATGTACTAGTAGGAAATCAACAGACTCGAAAACCGCAACCAGTGAGGATCCAGAACATGACATTTTCCAGGTAGAATCGAACTGTGAAATGGGTCCTTGGGACTAAATCATGGAAATCTGGTTAGCCGTAGCGCGAGATATATAAAGCTGTCACATATAAAAACAAAATATCTGCGGAACTGTTACGAACTACCAGTCTGGATGAAGTGATAATGAGTTGACATCCTCTGATACGAGCCCGGCCAGTGAGTGTGGTTCCCGATGGCAATTACAGTAGAGGTAATTTCCACATAAAACTGAATCCCTATAAGGAAAGCTAGGAACCGTGCAGAGCTGGTTAAATGGAGTGTAAATGGATGTACATCTACAGAGCTCTAATTACAGCAATCCTTTTACCAATAGATTTATAGAGCTCTCACTATAGGAATCCGGTTATCGATACATCTAGAGCTCTCATTATATCGGTCACAGCTGCGTTACACCTTAACAAAATCTGAATCAAAACAGAAAAGGAAAATGAAACAGAGAACAATGCAAAAATGAATTTTATAAGTGTGCGAAATAAGTAAATAACAACGTATAACAAAATATCAACTGACTACTTTCTAGTCATCTGTCTCTTTGGAGTAGACTGGTCTTCATCGACAACATTGCTCCGACGCTTCCTATCCGAACTGAGCGGAGTCCAATCGGCCAGCAATTCCATGGCCATCGATCTTCTTTTATCAGCGGGCCTAAAATAGAAAGTAAATAATTTTCAACAACAGTAATTTCGATAGATGGAACAGATAATACGTCAGATCTACCATAATTAGTAGGGTGGGGTTTCGGTACTGTTTTTAGAAAATACCGGTATACAGGTACCGTTTCCCACCCTACAAGTAATTGCTTGCAGGATATGATGAAAACTACACTATATGTGATAGGCGACACGTTTGTGATAACCAGTGTTTGATTTGATAAGTAGTTAAAGCCTAGCCGTAGGTATATTAACTGCAGAACGATAGATGCAAGCAACAACTCTCATCCTTAGACTCGCACACCAGCCCAGCGCAACATCTTTCTCTCAGTGTTAAAAGTGTTCAAAGCACTGAGGGTATGGCAAACACCCGAATATGGAAAGAATAGCAAACTAAACCATACTTTTTCACTGGAGACACAGACAAGGTGACAGGTGAAATGGTTTTCTCGGAAGTTTCTGCGAGCTCGATGTGTTCATCGCTAGTTTCGTCAGGGCTAAATGAGAATGAAAGTAAGTCAGACAAAAGAGATATACCCGGACTGTCCAGACAAACTAGAGACGACCTCATCAGATTCCTGATCATCCGGTTTCACATCCACGTACTGAAAAAAGATGTAGGATTATTCTCTGAACAAATATCGCAAGGCAAAACAATTCATTGCAAAAATGACAACCCTATTTTATGCGGCGATACAGGGAAACAGTGCGGTTAGACAGATTCACTATGGAAACAGTAGTCAAACGATATCGAAGAGCTGCATATCCCTCAGGTTAAAAAATATCTCAATCGGTTCCCAAAAATTTGGCCAACATTTCGCTTCGAAATGCAGCTATTCAGAACTCATTTACTGCAAACGTACTTCGATGGTTAAATTAAACTCCTCAGCTTGCTCAATCTCGTCAGCGACCATGGTCCTTTCTCTTGCGTCGTCCTCGCCGCAACTTCCACGAGATTTGGGACGCTCTTCATCAGCTTCTGCAGCTATGCTGGTAAGCGCATCCCCAATTTCTGGAGAAACAGCGCGATCGCTCATTCTCGTTACTGAAATGTAAGAAAATAAATAATGGGGTTGAAAAATGATCAAAAGAATATATATATGTATATGAGATCAGGAAGAACACACGCGACCATTGAGTCAAACAATTTGCGAGTTAGGTGCTCAAAAACGACACCCCTAGTCTTTCTAAAGGGTATACCTGAAGGCGAACTTTAGGTCATACTAAAAACTAAATAAATACTACCTATCAAACTGTAGAACAACTAAACATTAAACAAAATTAGTGGCGACTCGCCACTGGCGAGGTTGCTCAATCGCATTCGAAAAATCTCAGTTGAACGCGATCTAATGCCATTCACCGACCGTCTGCGAATTATAGGATGAATACTTTTTTTGTAAAGATCTTTCGATCGATGCCCTATTTTTGTTGTATTTTGATGTGTTGTACATTCTGTTCACTTATAAGTATACTCATAACTTAAATAAACGCAATATAGTTATGTATATATATTCTTTATCTTCAGATGCCTACCCAGAAGATCTACCGTAAGAGCACGCTGGGCATTGCTCTCACTCAAGCCTTGGAAGATTTTGTGAGTGACGGTAAGGTAATGATATTTCTTATTGTAGTGAACTTTTTATTCAGGTCGAATCCCTCCAGATCTAGCTGCCCGAGTGCTGGAATCCTTTGACAGCAGGATTAGCAAGCTGTTGTCCCATCGCGCCGCTCCAAAGGTTGGTCACAGTTGCGATATTTACTTATTTCGTTTAGATTACCTTCAAAGGTGATAAACTTATCGCCTATCAATACACGGACAACATGTGGACTTTCATTGTCGGAGGCATGGAGATGAGGGATATGAGAAGAACAATCGACATGGATATCCTGGACAAGTAAGCGAGTTTCAATCTTTCTTTTCTGTTATGTTAGCCATTGAAATCCATTTCACAACAACACTGGTCCACTTTGGATGTCTGATATCACTGCTTTTGTTACTTATTTTAATTTCCTTGAAATTTTTACAATATTACGTGACTGCAAATTTATGTGCCACTAGGCTTGTAAGCGCAGTCTACTTAGTGCCCCGGTAAATCTTTTGAATCTATTGCCTATAGGTAGATCGAAAGAAGTTTCAGTAGAAAAATTTGTTCCAACTTATTTTACTGGGAGCGGATATATTCGGAGTAGACTACATGTTGTCTTATTTTATTTTGGTGGTGTTTTTCGTGACCGAAAAGTATGTGTTCTTCTATTTCTTGCGATTGGTCCGTTTTCCCTCTGTCAGATATCTATTTCAGGGTCAAGATCATCGCCTGTGATGGCACGGACAATGCTCCGATCGAAATCAAGAAGGATATCAAACCACCGAAGAATACAAAGGAGTCAACGAAGACTGCGAAGGGGCCGGTAACATTTTAAAGTTTATTTTATAGTTGAATTGTAATATTTATTCTGTGTTATTTTTCTTGTTGATTTCACTTGCAATACAATAAAATTGTTTTACACTCTATTTATGTTGCGGTCTCAGTCGGTTCACTGTTTGCGTTTCTTGTTTGTTTCGCAGTTTTTGAAAGCATTGGTTAGAAGCTGGGATATCGTCTGATGAATCCGTTGTTGGGGTCTGTTTGTATGCTTCTGATTTATCATCTGAATTCTTTTGTTGATTTCAACATGACGCATCATGAACTCGAACTGTGATTTTCACAGAAATTTTTATAATACTTTAGGGATACTAATTAAGTATCTTGCACTGTGGATATGGACGATAATCTACGCATGGTTTAATTTCTTTGTTAGCTTAATTTAATACTATTTTGACTAGTAGTTTACAACAAAAATTTTTCTGAAAACTTTTGTTTTCCTATTTCTTCATTTCCTTTCCTTTTTGGGGTGTAGTCTTCTCATCCAAAATATGCTCCTGAATTAATTGTGTTTTTTAAAAAATGACACTCGATAATTGTCTTGGTACTCACTAACCATATGTTGTAGTTCCTTTTCATTGAATCCTTTTTTAGCTCGCGTTAGCGTGGTTGTTTTCTCTCCGTCAGTAGTGTTCCCCACAGACTGTGTCCGAGTCAATTTTAGAGGCTTGGGTGAGGCTCCCTTAAATAATTAGTTAATTCTTCTTAGGTGAAGCAATGTATTACCTTCTTTTTGTTATTCGATTCTTGACTAACTGCTTCACGGGATCCTCTGGGTTTATTGACTGGAGTAACGGATTCTTGTGAGCCCTATAAGTTATTAGCATTTTGTTCATTTCAACTAAATGTAAGTACCTTTCTGTTTCGCGGTGATTCCTGGGTTATGGCTTCTCGAGATCTACTGAATGGATGTTTCTTGTTTCCAGCTGCAGCCATATTGTATTCCGGAGACCCCGGAAACTATTTATTCATAATTAACACCTAATACTTAGCAGACCTTGTTTGTTTTAACCAAAAGTGGTACTACTTCTGCCGATCCATGTCTTAAGTTCGATGATTTCTGTGTAGGCATCATACACTCCTGGGATCCTCGTTTTGCCTTATATAAATTCAATAATTCAGCTACTCTTATTGTAAACAAACCTTTTGTGGAGTTGTGATCATTTCCTTAGATGCCCTGCCATTTCTCTTTAGGCTGTGATTAGTAGAAGTCTGTGTTGGGGATGTGCTTTCCATGCTGGTCATATCCATTGACATTCCATTAATCCTTCGGCTACCCGTACTTCCAGTCTTTTGAGTAATATCTGTATGATACTGTTGTTTCCATCGTTTTATTATTGGCTGATAGGAAAGTTTATCCGTTACCAATTCATTACTTTTATAGGTCTAAATATCGTTCAATTATTTGTAGTCAACGGTCTTTACCTGATCTGTCGTTGGCCCTTCTAGTTCCTTGGACATATCCAGAGTCTTGGATTTTGACGGTGCACCATCGAACTTGTATCCATGCAATCGATCCTCGAAGTCCAATCGAAGGCAGGCCAACAACTTAAAATAGCCAATTGTATTAATTGAAGCAAATGTACTTTACAAACACCACATACCTTGAAAATTATAATCTGTAGGCACAAAATCCACGCTAGACTGATACCAACAATTCTAGTCAGATAGTCGAACCAGTCAACTAAAATTTATGTATTAGACAGGCGAAATTAACTGGCAAAATGATGCTGACGGCGTTCTCAAACAGGTCGGGCCGGCCGATTTTCAAAGAATTCTTCGGCCGGGCCCACGGAGAACGTAGTTGGTCGGGCTAATTTTGAGAACACCGCCCTGCCTATACTAGATATTCTTACATTCAAGAGAACATCCGGTCTTCTTGCCCATTTCAACATGCTGACGAAACAAAGTGTAGTTGTATACTAAATAATACTTTTACATTAATAATAGTATTTAAATAAAGATACGTTCGGGTGTGGCAAATCTCGGTTCATTTAATCGCATCCTGTCCGATCGAAATGAAATCAAAGTAAGAACGTTGTTTAAATTGTTTTGATAATGATTTGCTGATTTTCGGAACATGATTTGCTTGATTGACAAGTTAACCTGTATATCTCGTGAGGTGATTTCAGAGTTATTTTTGAGAGATTGTGCATGTTTTCGACACGATTGGTGGAATAAGTGATTTTAAGTTAAATAGTGCTTGCTGAAAAGTAAAAAACGTTTCCGACGGTTTGCGATTTCGGAAATATGACTAGTGTTAATTTCCAAGCTACTCCGTCAACATGACGATTAATTCCCAAAATTCAAATTATGTCCATCTTTTCATATCATTTCGAACATCACGATAAACCTTTATTCACCGAATACTAAAATATCACACTAACCACAGAAAAACCAGTACTAGGGGAATCCTATACGAGGAGAAAAATTAAAAGAATAATAATTTACAAGTTACACTCAAATAATATATGCTAAAAGTTTATGCTCAATTATGTATGATAATAATATCAAAAGTTCGAATAAATACAGACAGGCCATTCTCTCTATAAGAGAAACGGGACTAGTGAATAGAGAAATATTTACAGATGTTTATAACAAGACTTTAGAAAAAGTTTTAAGCCTTCCAAAAAGCGTCAAGTGTGTTGAGAGGATCATTGGGGTCTAATTGGGGAACGGGTCCGCCATGTCTGATGGCCTGGTGCAGCTGCTTCTTCTCCAAGCGGATTTTATCGCCCTCTCCGACTTCGAAGCTAACTGGATCACTCAGCGAATTGATATTCGTGTTCGTCTAAAGAAAGAAATAATTTCATCAGGGGTACAGTACACTTTCCTTATGAGCATTCTGAGGAAAGACCGACACTGACGACGCATTAATCATGCTGAGGATCTAAAATAATTAGTTATGAATAAAACCAAAAAAAAACATTTAGATTGCTATAGGAATCTACATGCCGATCGATCGAACTATTTGATTGAGTGGCATATTATTAGAATTAATTAAAATGAATTAACGGCACAGAGTTATACTGCTGGAGTCTATAATCAGAGTGATTAATCATATCCATACGCTAAGAAATTTCTGGTGCTCCGATCATATGATAAGAAAATGCTACTATTTACTAGGTTGGTTGGTTAAAGAGTATAATATTAGCCAACAATTTACCGGTGTTTCTAAACGGCCTTCAACATCATTCTTTATTTGCTGCATTGGCATCACAGCGGCTGCAGGCCTGTTTATCACTGGATTCATGGGAGGGCTGACCTAAACTCTAGCCTGATTTGCTCTAATAAAGAAAACAAACATCCTTGCGATATACTTCATTCCTCTGATTCGGCAGGCCTGTCATCTGCGGTGTTACTACAGCCGAAGGTTGATTTGCCTGCATCGCCACAGGGGCAGTTCGCTGAAGAACTAAAAAAACAGATCGTTGTTGTTCTCACAAGACAATAGTACCCTGTGTTTCAGTTTGAGTAGAATAGTTCATAGCAGAGGCGGATGTTGGCTGCAAGGCTGCTTGTCCACTAACGGGCATATTCAAATCACCAAGAAGAGAGCTCAATAGATCCTAAAAGAGCATGTAACATATGATAATCTCTGCAAAACCGACAACATTAGAACTCTGGTTTGTCGGAACGATTGGAACCGGCTGTACAGGAGGTTGGTTACTAGGCGCAGACTGGAATTGTTGCACGGGAGGAAAACCAAGATTGCTACCCTAAAATACAATTAATAATGCAAGCCATCTTAGAAAAAAAGAGTACCTGCATTTGATTTGACATCGAAGAAGGCTGTCCTACATTTGGAACCCCACGATGCCAAGGAGAATTCTAAAATATGACAATTTGTATCAAAAAGGCTAATACAGCAGCAAAATATTACGAATTAACAGAACATACCTGAATATTAGCATGCCAAGGTGACGTAGTCGGCTGGCCAAAGGACTGTGGTGCAACTGGAAATTGAGGGATTGGTGGTCGTTGAACTGAATTCGTCTGTTGCTGCTGCTCGTGTTGATATGTCGACGCAGTTTGCTGAGATGGCAATATCGGTTGTCCATTCTGGTGCACAACTGGATGAGAATTAGAGATGGGAGTATTGACTGGATAAGTAGGCATACGTCCCGATTGAGGAGCCATGTAGTCGGATGGCGGCTGTCCAGATGCCGCATTACTATGGACGGGCTGAACAGGTTGTGAACTAATGTTTGACTGCGGTCCAGGTACTGGCCTAACAGGCGAGACATTGATAGACGACTGAGGAGCATAATGTTGATTGTACACAGGCATCTGTGAAGGTTGATGCGGAGGTTGGAAGTTTATAAAAGACGGCTGAACTGCTTGTGAACTAGTTGTATTGTAGTTGTAGGTAGGGGACACGTTAGCCGTTGACTGATGAGGCGGCATATTCACGCCGCTTGGATGAATATCATGCGTCATTTGTCCGCTCTGACACATGTAAGGTATACACTGTGTAGCTGATGTCCGTGCAACGGCAGGATGCTGTGAATGTTCCGGAATATGAGGCATAACATGTGCCTGCGAATTTTGCCGATATGCAACGTCGTTTGAACTGCCCATAAATGCCGTCTGGTTTTGAGTTGAATAAGCAGTATTTGATGGATACTGTATCTGCTGATTGTTGGTCGAACCATAATAGCTTTGCTGCGGGTGACCAATGTTGTGCCCACCGAACTGCATCTGCGGCTGTACTACGTTGGGCTGCATCTGAGAAGTCGTCGGTGGAGGAAGTCTCGGGGGCAATATACTAGGAGCAGGTTGCGAATGAGCCGGTACCATCCTCATTTGACTGCCATGAATTGCGAGGGGACTGCAGTAGGATACGGATTCTGCTTCTGAAATAAATTATGAACAAATTAACAATAATAGTAATAGTTACCGTCGGGCAGTCTTGGGCTCGGACTGAATCTATACTCCGCCACACTGCTTGGAGCAGGAGAAGACGGCATTCCAGGGTGAAAAGTCGCTGGATCTTGGCTATAGTTAGCCACTGATTGGTTAGTGTAGATCGTATTCTGCTGTAGTGGAGGCAGACGAACTATTTGTTGCTGCGATAGTGGAGGCATCCCAGCTCCGACCATTTTGTTGCGGAAGAAGTCCTTGTAATCACCTAATCTTGGGCGACCACCTGGAATAAAAAAGTTCTCATTGTTCCCCGTATAATATACCTCGTGCTGATGAAGACTGCTCTTGTTGTTGCATGGAAGGTGGCATGTAGGGAGCGGCTCCGAAGTCAGACATTGCCTCTTGGGTTTCTCTGGCAGCACGTAGAGCTGACATTTTTGCTTCCAGGGCTCGCTTTTCTCCTTCTCGTTTTTCCTTTTCTTCGCTAACTAAAATTACATCGATACAAACACTTTGATAAAAATTTATATATATATTATTAATTTTACGTTACTATGTTAAAAGAGGAAAATGACCGGGTCAGTTCGAAAGTAAGCATACAATTTCATTTCTTACTTAATGTAAAAGTAGGAAAATGACTGGGTTAGTTCGCAAGTAAAGAGAGCATATAATTTCATTTTCCTTAAACACAGGAGGTAATCCTGGCACAGTTGGCCAGGTCCCTCGATCGAATCGAAGGGCCAGCTACAGAACTACATAAAACGAAGAGCACCATCAACACTTACAGGCAGTTTCAATTCCCTCGACAGCGATTCCTAGTCTGTTTACACGATCAATCAACTTCTCATAGAAGCTGAAATTCAATTATGATATAAACCTTGACTGGTTGAATTACCGCGTCCCCTCTTCAGCCTTCGCGCAGACATCAACAAACACATCATACGCTGAGAACAGACTCATTATAACTTCATTTCTACTATAAAACTAAAGGTAGCCAAGCAATGTAAAAAATACTAAACCTCTTGTTATCTTCCTGCAAGACACGACGTTGGGCAGCAAAATCAGCATTTGCTTCAGTGACATGGGACAAGATTTTATTTTGCGCTTGCAAATTCAAATCTATGTATTGTATCGTTTGATCATGCTTCTTCAGCTCTTCAACATATGTGCTCTGAAATTTTAAAAATATGAAAACATATTGAGTATATTCACCTTGTTATCACAGTCTCGTTCGGCTAATAATCGTTTCGAAATGTTGTCTTTCGAAATTTCTTCAGTCAACTTCTGCACAAGCGATATTCTTTGATTTTGCATTTCACGAGTTTTATCCAGGAGTTTGCGGAGTGCAATTCCTTCCGGTGTGGAACCTAAACTCACATACATAAAAGCGGAAGAGTGAACCAAAATACCTGCAGGAGTGCTGGATGGAGAGAGTTTATTCGAAAGTTCTCGAATTGGAAGACTTAAAACATGTAAATGAGAAGTTTGTTCGGCAAGAGCTTTGTGCAATTCATTGTTGTTCATTCTTGCCAGATTATGATGTTCTGTCAATCGAGCAATTTCTTTGGATATGGCTTGGTAGCCCTGATCAACCGTCTATAAATATGAGTTAAAACATATATTAACAATTACAACTAACCAACTCAGGAATGTCAACTATTTTTAGCCTTCCGGATAGACCCGAGAGCTTGGCTTCTGCTTCTTTTGACAACTCGTTAACCCCTAGAAAAAAAACACGTATTCACGGTTGATAGTGTTATACTTACGCTGCAGTTTTTCTAAAAGCTGTGGTACGGCATCTGTTTGAGAATTCAAAATGGCATTTCTCTCGAGCAGTACATCCGGTAGACGAACATCTCCTGACACATCGTCTAATCCTAGCTCCATTGCATTCAGAGAAAACAAGTATGATCTAAAAAGTAGTGTTAGATTGGAAAACTCCACTCTAATCTTACTCAAGTTCTTCATCGTGAGAAGAAATCCTCTCTATAACACTGCGTTTCAACTTTGCCTTCTCCTCTTCATATTGCGAAACAGATGACAGAACGGTAGGTGGCAGAAGGGACCCAAAAATATCATCCCCGCCAACGGAAGGATCCAATGCATCAAATGAAAGCGGCTTTACCTTACACAGACCCTACAAAAAATGTTTAAAATTAAACGTTAACATCTAAAGAAAACCTCAACAGAGGCTAGCAGCTCTTCAACCTTTGGTATTCGTTCATGGTAGATGAAATCATTCTCCTTCTTAGCATTTTCTAACCTAAACAATGTCCTAACTGGTGGCTGCATTAATTGCTTACTTTCCAACGATGATGTCCGCCATAAACTTCATTGCCTCGCGCATTTCAAGATTATCTTCACGAATTTCCAATGCCTTCTTCAAATGAATTTCTGCTGCTAGACAGTATCCATACCTGCAAACTTGGCATTACACAAGTATAAAGTTTGAAAGCACAAAAATTCCATTACGAGAACCTTGAATAATGCTATAATAAGAGTCAATTAATAGCAGACTGAAAAAAGCTACCTTTCGCCAAATTTCTGATCATCTTCCGCTTTCAAGCCCATGTATAACATTGCTAATGATCCATATAACTCGCTCTTTATTATGCAGAAGTTCTTCCATGTCTGATAATTAAAAACTCACAGAGACCTCACTTCAAAAATTACCTTGTAACGGGAGGACGGAATAATATCAGATATGGGTGAGTCAATCAAATGCCGATAGCATTCCTTGTACAGATCACGAAGATAGGCGGAGAGTTTTGCAACAACCACCTTTGTTCGATTGTCCATGAGACTCTTTAAAACGAGACATTCCTGGGCCTGACCCTATAATACATGGTAAATATAACAATGTCATGGATCAATAGCTTACCAACAGAACGTTGACATAAAATGTTAGAATATCCTTCTCGAAGTCGAGTGTTTGAAATTTGTGAACATCCATCTTATCACGTAAATGCTGGAAGGGCCAAGCAGCGTATTGGAAATGCATGAAAGCATTTTTAATACTCTAAAAAGAAGGAATCAAATATATCATGAGCCTTAACTGACATCTTCAGTGATTCTGGGCTCCTCTGCACCGATAGCTGCATGAACTGCACCAATTTGGAACATTGTGCAGGCCAACTCGAAAGAAACATCATCACAGGAATTTGGTGAACCAATTTCAGCAGACCTATCGAACCTAAATATCGAATAACAAATGTTCTCCCTAAATACAATCCTACCAGGTATATGAGGTGGAAATAACTTCGGAATTTTCAAGTGGAAATCTATTTTTCATCATGAGAAGCTGGGCATAGTATCGTTTCAAAATACAAGCGGCTTCGATGTCATTATGCCCTCGAATTACTTCCTAAATACCGACTCTTCAACATATTTGCAATTAAAAAGCTTACTCGTTTTAGATTTTTAATCTCCTGTAGAGCTTCGTCGTAGTTACTAGGATCTGCTTGAAAATGAATAAGGATATACTGAAAACCAATTGAATAAAAACCAACTGAAGCTATTACGACAAACCTCCTTAATCTGAAGTATGAATTTGTCATCAAATTCAGAAGCAGCCTGCTTCAGATCCGGAGATATTAACGGAAACCTGGGCATCCCCTCCATGATCACTAAAAGATTGCTATAAATGGAAATCTAAACGCAGAACGAGAAAAACGCAATATAATTTTTCAATGAGAAACCCAATAATAGTTCTAAAAGCGCTTCAACAATCAATAATATCTTTAAATTTAAATTAACATAATTTAAGTTTCAGTCCGGAACAAAAATAAATGAAATTGACTGCATCTCTTATGACCGTGATCGAGAGAAATTTCGCAACGTCCCCAGCATATTTACACCCCGCATTTACTTTGTTTACGAAAAGCCGGTTCTGTTTTTAGAAGATTGGCAGATTATTTATTGAAACGATCAATATGCAAAATTCTTCTCGCATTCTAGAGGTATATGTGAGCCAAATAACTGCCAATTGATGGTCGTCGTTGACGACAGACATAAAGGAGTTCTTATAAAATACTCTTATTCAGATGAAATTAACAAAGAACAATCGATTTTTAAGATAAGTTTGAAAACAATCGAAGACTAAATATCAACTAAACAAAAACCTATAGTAACATAAATATTCCTAAACATACAATTGAAAAACAACAGAGTTAACAAAGACCTATCGAGCAGAGGCGGCACTTCTGAAAATACGTCTTCTTGTGAGTCCAGCTTCATGACGTTGCTTCTCAAACTCCTGCATTTCCCGTTCCACCTTCAATTCATGTTCCAACGTTGATGAGTTACGATAGGCAGCAATCAAATCGTACTTCTGATAATCATTAATCTAAAATGAAGCTGTAGTATTAACATTTAAATCAAACTGACCTTAGTTTTGTGGAATTTTCTCTTAAACCAGGGAGATGCTTGGGACCAAGAGTCTTCAATTCCTTTGCAGTCGAAAAGTTCCCAACGTCTCGTCCATGGTGCGGGGCGAAGTTTTACCTGAATTCAATTAAGCGATAAGAAAATTATTGAAAACAAAACCTTAGTTTCATTTAAGGGAACTGGAGTGCCAGCCGGGTGCGCCATGGGCTCCATATGAAAATCGAACGTGCTGAATTGGGGATGAGCATCAACTAGATAGCTTAGATCATTATCTAAGCGCTTCTCCAATTTTAATGTTTCTATCTTCTTAATGGTAGGATTATACAGCTCATACATAACTTCAACACCTGAAATAATAAATAATAACGGCGGATCCCTAAACAATTAGACCCACCAATGCCATCAACAACGTTCCTCAGAGTGAATTGATGCATAAGACCTTCTTTTTCGCGTCGAATGCAAATACCAACAAAGCGATGTTCCTTGCTTCCCAAGTTGGCATCTACAGTGGTCACCGCAACGATGGAACCTAAGAGAACCATAGGTACAATGTGGCACAAAACACTCCTAACGTAATTAGAAAAGTAACTAACCAACATAAAACTCCGGAATATCGATGTTCATCCTGCGCTCCAGCATATCCTGGCGTTGCAAGTCTTCAAACAACGTATTTCGACGATTCGGAACTGGGGATTGAAGGAAGTCAGGGTAAATAGAACTGGAATAATGAAAATAAATACAACACTGTGGATGTGAGGTGAAAAATGTTTGAATTATACGCGCAACTTGAAAAACCAAGCCACGTTTATTGATGAAGTGGTTACCACACTCATATACTTTTCAAACCACCACATCTAGCCCTTCCGACAACTAACAGTCCACTTCAGAATAGAGAGGACAAAAATTATAGTGAAACTTACGGGAAATCTGGAATATGCTTTAGTTCCTCCATTTTTTTCTTCAAATCTGACTTCTTGCCAGATGCCAACGCAGGTTTTGAAGGACAGGAGGCCGAGGAATGCCTAACTGTTGATGAGATGACCCGCGACGCTGTTGAGCGACATAGCGGTATTAGCGACATCTGGAACAGAAATATAAATATATTTTTAAGAATGTATTACAAATTGAGAATAGGAGACTGAAGTATGACTGAACCAGAGTCATTGAAACCAAAAAATACAATATAAAAATGTTCCTTCGTATGAATTTATACCACGATCGTGGTATAAGTTGATGAAGGAAGGACAACTATTAGACAGTTTAGCAGCTCTGCTGTCGGATGGCAGGGAGTCCGATGAACAAGAACTTGCAGACCTTTTCAAACGATTTTAATTAAAGATAATTTTATCTTAATAGTATAAAAAACAAAAACGTACATAAATTTTAAAGCAAACTTGAATTTATAAAATTGTAAACTCCTATTACTTGACACTCCCATATTTATTCACACACCCAGCAATATTGCGTACAGCCTCGTCTAGCTCGAGCTCTTTTGTTTTGTTTTTTCTTTTGTAAGATTTAGTTGTATTTGAGATTTCGTACTTTCAATTTATTCTTCTTGTCAAAATATCTTGCTGATTATAATACGAGTCAAAAATCACATTACTACTGAGTACTTTCTTCAAAATATACAGCAAAAACCCCGATTGGCTTATAATTGAACATTTGGCTGTACTTGAAAAGCTTTGCCAATAGTTTTAATTCCCGCTTTAATGAAACGTGGTTTCGAATCTCCATTAAGATTTGTCTGATACTAATACTTCACAGAGTACAGAAGACAATTTATTCGGCAAAATGTGTCAACACGATTACTGTTTCTTATACACTAAAATACATGATTAAAATGGGTTATTTATCGTTATTGATTTCTTCATTCCCAGCTTTCAAAGGCCTCAATGGCTCCGGTTTCAGGATCGTAGTTGGAGTATAAA
>JAQGAV010002609.1:0-15002 GCA_034691345.1 Phasmarhabditis papillosa
ATTTATTAGTAAAATCCGCCCCTTATAAAGGGTTGGATAACAAGAATACAAGAGATCACAGAATACCACTGGGCCTTAATGAGCAGGGAGCCAGGGTGGATTCGGAGGGAGTATTCCATTCCACAACTTACTGTAATCTCTCTAGGGTTACTGTAGTCTCTATAAGGTTACTGTAGTAACTAAAATGATGCACTGAACCCTCTCTCTCTTTCTCTCTCTCTAGAGTTACTGTAGTCTCTATAAGGTTACTGTCGTATCTAAAAGGATGCACTAAACTCTCTCTCTCTCTCTCTCTCTCTCTCTAGAGTTACTGTAGTCTCTATAAGTTTACTGTAGTATCTAAAAGGATGCACTGAACTCTCTAGGGTTACTGTAGTCTCTATAATGATTACTCTACTCTTTACAAGGGTTACTGTAATTTACTGCAATTTACAGTGGGTTACTGTAATTAAACTCATCTGTTATATGAATATACATTGAATTAGTATTGTCTCAGGTTCTTACTCTCGATTATGGGTTATGTTTATTTTCGACCGTGAAAGTGGTTTCTATATGCTTCAAATATTTGTGCCTGCTGGTCTTGTGGTGGTCATATCATGGGTTTGTAACTGTATACCGTAATCACTTGTATAATTGGATGTGCAGGTATCGTTCTGGATATCACGAGACTCCGCCCCCTCTAGAACTATAATCGGCATTATGACTGTACTCACGGAGACACATTTAATGACTGGAACCAATAGGTAAAACTTCTAAAAAAACATTAATATTGTTATTATTATGTTAAGTAAAGAAGTAAAGAAAGTTAGTATATTTCAAGAGTGTCTTTGGGACCACCCCTATATAATATTATTGTTGTGAGGTCTTCTTTTTAGGCGTTTGCCCCCAGTTGCTTATGTAAAGGCGGTTGATGTCTATCTAGGTTTCTGTTATTTATTAGTCGTGCTCGCCCTCATTGAATACGCTTGTGTCGCTTATTCAAAGGTATTAAAACTATATTAATTTAATTATAACTAATGAAATGATCCCCATTCTAAATGATTAAGAGGCTTAAAAATATTTTCTTTCATAGAAAATAAAAGAATTTCAGAAAAAAAATGAAGATAGACGGAGAAAGGAGAAGAAAACTGAACATAAACCGTCACCACCCACTCCAGACCTCCTACACGGTTAGTAATTATCTTAGTGGTGGTGTGCCACCCACCTGTAACCATCTCAATCGTTAGGCTGTTAGACAATCCTAGTTGATGGGGCCCGCCGAGGCTCGTTGAGAAGTCAGAAAAGCTATGATATGTTAGATTCAGTTGTTTTATTAAAGGCACGGTATACTCAAAAATTTCTTGTTCATTTTTTTGTTCTAATTGATACAGCTATCTATACTCAGTTGAAATATGAAGACCAAATGTTTTAACGATCAGTTTAAGCCCAGATACGGCCGATTGAAAATACTGCCACCCTGCGCCTAGGTTAGGATGGAGGCGGAGTCCTGGCTCGATACGGAACCTTTGCAAAATGTGAACGCCATGACTCCGCCCACCCTTAACCAGGGCGGCATGAAAACTAATTAACCGGTAAAAGACCAGATTTTGACAGTTTTTGTTCAATTGTTCAATTTTTTTTAGTAACTTTGTACAAATTTGACTGTGGAGAATATTATATTATGTTAATACATCATCCTACTAGGTAAAATGCGTTTCCCTGCTACCCGTTTCCGCTATATTCATTTATATAAATTTTAATTAGTTTACTGGTGTTCTTCCTTTTTGCGAAAACTTTTCTCAGATTTTTCGCATAATTCGAAAGAAGTAGAGATAACACAAAAGTACATTCCGATCTATTTGCTAATTGTAAGAAAACGAGCCGCGCTGGGCCGGGCCCGAGGTCAGTTTTTGGCAATCACTCGGGACCGACCCGGTCCATTTGAGAGGTCTGGCCGGAACCACCAACTGCAAATTACCGGGTTTATTGGACTTGAATTAAATGAATCCTACTAAAACAATCCGCGAAAAAAACGAAAATTATGACCCCTTTTCAAAAAAATATTTTGGTCTATTTTTGATTGGTCACCTTAAGTTGAGAACATTCTCTAGTTAGTACTGATAGGTATATCGATATGAACATTAAAATTGAGATGAAAATTTTCAGTGTACCGTGCCTTTAAAGGGGAATTAATTATGAAGGTTGTGAGGAGGTTTGATGTAAAATATAATTAAATAAGAGTAATATACTATATGTATAGTTTGTAAAGAATTAATATAGTATTTTAGATGCTCGTCTGGCAGAGTGTACTTGCTCTTCTAATGCAACTACAATATTCGCTGTTGTTCGAAACCCTTCTCGTTTTTGTATAAGACATAGTCATATTGATATTGCAAGCAGAATTATATTCCCTTCTACGGTTAGTTTTATTTAAAAAAGAGTAAAGATGCCTCTTAGAAGATCTAGATTTATAGTAAAATGTATAGTCAGATTCAAAAGTAATGAGGTCGTGTATGCACGCCTCGCCGCGCCTAAGGCAAAGGGACAGAGCAAATTGAGACGGCCAAATCTTGATGCACAAAACCTGGCAATCGAAAGAGCTTGTCGAAAACTATGCGACGGAGTTTTTTCGAACAATTTCATTCATTTGTTCTCATAAACCAACAACTTTAATATTTTAAAAGGGACGCAGTCCTTTATTTCGTTTGCCAGCTTTGGCGAGCCGTGTATGCTGAGTATTTCGTTATTTTTAACACTGCGCTTGCTTGCATTCTACGCGCGAGATATCAGCAGATTGCAAAATTGCTTCTCCTGCTTAGTAACACGGCCGCATTACTTTTGAATCTGACTATATTACACATTCCTGTATCTTATGAAAATTATAGAAAATAGTATGCCAGGTCTTGATATATCGACATTTCTACAGTAATTACACTTACTTTTACAATATTAGCATTATAAATATATTTATTATGTATAAATAAAGATAATTTGTTTTAGTTTGCCGTCTTCAATCTTCTGTTCTGGGTGATACTTCTAGCTAAGACAAACAGATTACCCTATTACTCTGATTATAATATAGATAGATGTTAAACTCTGCTATTTATGATGTTACTGGTCTATTATATATATATTATTCAGCCTTACTTTTATAGTATAAATATATCATTTTGTTTATTTCTTAAATAATTAAACTAATTAACAATGTTACTAAACAGTGTTAAATACCAATAGTTAACCTACAAACACTAACTTTTCTTTATTTTAAAGGAAGAAGTTAAAATATTATAACAACATCTAAAAACTAAATGCTCACTTTTTGTTAATAATTCCTTATATGTTATTTAAAATAAAGCAATTTATTTTCTGTAATACACATATAACGCAGTAATAATACATTTCATCGGATTTCGGCCATTCATTCTGGAATCTTCTGAGTAAAGAAAACTCCTCTCTGACATTAGTCTACGGATGCACAAGAGATTAGTATTCGGCTCCTCTCTCAAGCCTTCTGTAGTTACAGGGAGTCAAGACCACTGCCTTAGATCCTCGCGGATTCAGAGACCGCTGCTCTAACCACTAGACTAAAGCAGCTTTATGGCTAGTTGGTAATTGTAATATATTCTGAGTTAATTTTTCTGTATAGAATACATACAAAGTGAAATAACACAGTTTACAAGGAAATATAATACATAGAACGAGACTTAGCACTAGGATTATTCAATGAAATGTTACTTTACTCTATACCATATAAACAAAGCTAGACTGCATTTGTAAAATGCTCTATTTGGTGGAAATGGGCCTGTCTTATTGTTAGATGTTTTACCTGACAAAAAAATCTTCTTTTTTTATTATCTTAAATAGTTTTATTTAATTAAATTAGTTCTGCCCGCCCCCTTTCTAGATCGTCAGTTGTTATCTTTCTATGTAAAATAAGTGTGAGCAGCAGCAGCATCCTGCTCGAATTTCCTCTCAAAAGCCTCAAATTTCATTTTAAACTTCTTTATTTTCCACACTGATTAATGCCTTCTTGACTATTTTACTTTACTAATCAGGGTGGTCTGTAGTCATTAACCAAATACTAATCAATTCCTCTCTATAATGACCTGGTGCAACAAAATATCTTATTTAAAAATCAATATAATGTATAAGATTAAAATAAAACTAGAGTTCTTAACTTATTTAGATGCCTATACAACAGCGGATATTGATTATTTTTGGGGACGGACCCGGTCTGACAAGAAGCAAAACGCTGTCGCATTCGGAAACTTTATGCTTCCTCAGTTTAAACAGGAGGCATTTAATGTAAATGTTACCAAGGCTGTTACATCGTCCGGTAGGTAGGACCACCCAATTAAATAATATGACTATTGTGTATTCTATATAATAATAGGTCTAATTAGAAGAATAAGTAAACATATTCAGGGTGGTCTATATTATTTATGTTACAGGAGCCTATGTGCGTTTGTATTTCGAAGTTCTCCTTGTTCGAAATCTTGGATTTTATTTGATGAATATAATCATTCCGTCTATGCTTATTGTTAACATATCATGGGTGAGAATTATATATATATAATATGTTATATATTTAAATAAAAAAGTATTAAATATTCTTCTAATAGTATTTATATTTAGGTTTCATTCTGGTTAAATAGAGAGGCTTCACCGGCAAGAGTTTCCTTAGGAGTCACCACCGTGCTTACAATGACCACCCTCATTACAACTACTAATGTAAGTTAAGAGGTCCAGTTTTGTTTCTTCTTGGGTGGTCCTGACTTTTCTGCCCGGGGTTTTTAATTAAGTTTAAAGGCACGGTACACCCAAAATTGACTTGCAAATTTTTATGCTCTGTTTGATAGAGCCATGTATTTAGCATGCGGCAATTGAATAAATTTATAAAACTTGTATAACTTGTCAAATTGAACTAAAATTTAAAGACTAAAAACATTTCTACCATTTTTTGTGGGGAAAACCCCGTGTTTCGGAAAGAATTTGTGGTAACTCGTTAATTTAATGCAGTTTCTAACATATTACTTCCAAACATGATACAGTACCCCTCCAAGGTGCAACCAGAAACACAAAAAGTTCAATTAGCCATAAAGTAGTTCATTTTTGGTCAATTTTTTTGTTATTTATATCATTTTTAATAACTTTTCGAGCAGATTAATCTTAAATAATAAAATTTGAAATGAATTTTTGAGTGTACCGCGCCTTTAATGCAGCTTATTTCAGAACTCAATGCCGAAGGTATCCTACATTAAAGGTCTTGATATATTTCTTAATTTCTGGTTTGTTTTCGTTTTAAAAAGAAAGAATATATAATGTTTAGCTTTTTAATGGTGTTTACCTCCCTAGTAGAATATGCACTGGTTTCTTATTTAAATAAACGAATAGTTCTCAGGAGGGAAAAAAGAAGGAAACAGGTAGTTAACATATTGGGAGTTCTCAAATAAATGGTTATTCTGGGAAAATAATTTAAAGCTGAAAATAGGCAAATTGTTTTGAAGTTTTAAATACTGTGTTAATCTTTCCTATATGAGTTACTTTAAGTAAATCCCACAATGAATATTATTTTTAAATCTTAGCTCCCATAAAGATAATTATTAGGCTGAGCATCAACAACGAACAGAGGAAATACCTATGTTCAGTATGAAACCATTGGAAGACAAAAAGGTTAGACAACCCGCTAATTAAATAGAAGGCATTTAAGAGAATAACTAAAAATATAAAGACTTTAATAGGACTTAGAATCAGCTATAAATATGGTTATATTTATTTTAAACGAATTATCCCATTTACAATCTCATACTGTATTTACAGACAAATGTAATGGAGTTTCCTTTTGATTGTGACTTCAGGACAATTCCCGTAAAGCAGTTTCCACGTCTTATAGAAGGTCATTCAGAAACACTATGGCCTGCCCCTTTTAAAGGACCAAAAAAGGTAAGAATAGAACCCGGCACCTACAAGTAGTTTATAAAAGAAGGCTACAGTACTTTACTTTATTTAAGTGAATATTTAGGCCTCTAAGAAATTTCGTAATATAACACCGGCGAAGATAGATAAATTCAGTAGATTCTTCTTTCCAGCACTCTTTACTACTTTTAACGGTAAGCATAACAAGACCACACATAGAACAATACAAATAATTAATGTGTGCTATAGTCCATAACAAACAAAAGACCGCAACGGGCGGTGGTATAAGTAAGCTTCCGCAATTGCGTATTTGTCTTTTTCTGGATATGATACAAAATAAAACTAGTATAATAATATTTTTCTGACATAAAACAAAACATTGCGCATCGAAACATATAATGGACGTTTAATTTGCCACAGAACGAGCGATTTTACAAAACTTACACAACACCGCGCACTGCAGTCTCCTTTTTGTAATGGACTATATTTGTTTATTATTTTTTGCTGTTTAATTAAGATAGTGGTTATTACTCATTAGATAACAAAAATAAATAGTATAAAAACTCCTCTAATCGTATAAATATTACTGATTCAACTTTTGTATGGTCTTTCTCTTCCACTCAGAGTGCGAGAGAATCGGACCCCCTTTGAGAAATAGGACCTCCTTGTTTGATAATGTTATTGATTGTAGTACTGTATTGGACTGTGTTGATGTTTCTGAGTGCTGCCGCGGAAGGTAAAAATAGTGATGATTGGACGAATATCGAAGTGGATGAATAATATTAACGACCTCCGGTTAAGATTATTATCTAAAACTACTTTCTTTTAACAATAATAACAGTTCAACCTGAATTAGAACGCCATAAAAGTTATATAAGTTTCATTTGAAATTAGTGTGGTCTTTTTATTATTGTATCTTTATAAAAGTAGCGCAGCGGATAAGACTGAACCTCTATGCTGCGCTCTGTTTTCATTCTTCCTTAAATACCGGTATTAATGTACTTTATTATTGTTTATCTCATAATTATGTTATTAACACACAAGAAGTTAACTCGTTTATTTAGTTATCTTATTCATAATTGTTGTTATGAAACTATTCTTTATGAAAACGCTTGTTTAATAATAAAATTAGCTGTAAACCCAATAAGAAGAAATAGTACCGAAGATGCAACGCAGATCTCAAGAGATACGTTATGTCGGGTTACTGTAGCAATCAGACGGTGGTCCACTTGAATGGTCCCGTTTGGCAGATTGCGGTGTCGAAAGGCAACAGTCCTTTGAATTTGCCAGTTAGACCATTCATGCTGGTTTGTCTTTAAAGGCCGGTGTCTTGCTTCCGTCCTCCATTCAAATGTTATATTTCTTACACTATCTACAGTAACCGCAACCCGCAGTCTCAGTTCAGTTGTCTCATTATTTTGGGCCCATTCTGTCCATTCCGACCATTGTTTGACTGTTGCGCAGCCCACATGGCATGGCTGTGTTTCTACGTGGCAGCCCTCACAGGACTTCGAAAGACAGTGTCTAGTCCTAAGATATAAAGAATGAATGAATCTTACAATACGGATATATTGCTTACCTTCTACGAGATCTTATCTCACAGTCGCAGTTGGTCCATTCATTCCAGTCTGACCAAAGACCCCACACGAAGTCCGGAATAATATTAGCAGGTGGTCGATGACAATAACGGACTTTATAGGATTTGCCGTTACATAAAGAAACTGCAAAAATAAAAATGTTTATTTATATTCATGCTTTTTTGCAAATAGAAAGAGGTTAAAATCACATAGTAAGTATGTATATTAAGAAGAGAACGCTCTTATACTGAAGGTAGATAACAAAAAAGATATAAAAAACAATGATTCAATCTATTTTTATACGGTTTACGCAAACTTAATCTTTTTAATACTTATGATGGCTTTTCCTGGACCACCATTATGAAAATAGAGACTGACCCCTAGAGCCGAAGTTATTGGAGCACGTTCTTGTCCTCCTCTGCTTTCCGGATATACAGTTTGACCAACTGGACCAACTAGACCACACAGCATGGTTATAACAAGAAGATAACTATAAATAGGAATATAATATATAAGGACCGAAGTGGGGAATGAAATTTATATACATAGCTAATAAGTATTATATATAATAAAGTGTCGTTACAATACAGTACTACTTACAGTAATCACAATGTCCTGCAGATCATCAACTTTTATCAAATTCAGTGAACATTTACACTGTATTCCGGAAGATGAAGAACAGTTTGTAACAAGTTTCTAAATGAAATAGATATATATAAAGACCTCCAACATCGTTTAATGGAACTTAAGAACTTACATGTTCCGAAATGGATTCTAATTGTACAGTCTTATTAAGAAACAGAAAAAATAGTATAGGTATAATGAATTTAGATAGCATTTTAATAATAAAGAATAAGAAGTGTTTATTTTATTCTCGAGGTTATCTAACATCTGTTACCGTGTGGTCATACACAATTGCATTGCTAGACTGTATCTTCTGTTGCTAAACCTGCTTAAAGGCACGGTACACTCAAAAATTCATTTAAAATTATTATTTAAAATAAATCAACATGAAAAGTTATGAAAATGAAACAAATACTAAAAAATTTGATTAAAATGAACGATATTAAGAGATTTTGCATTTTGGGTTTAGCTGGCTCGAGCGATATGGATTACTGTAGCTGACTTCAATGAAATATAGTGTGTGAAACTATATAAAATGATCACAATTTAGAAATTTATTTATGAGATCCATTCGAACCTACACGCAGGGTGGCTGTATTTTCAAACAGCCATAACTCCGCTTAAAATGATCGTAAAAAATTCGACCTACATACTTCAACTCAGTATTAATAGCTCTATCGATTTAAACATTAAAATTGACAAGAAATTTTTGAGTGTACCGTGCCTTTAAAGACAATTTAACGAATAACCCGCCTGTGTCGCCGTATTGCAAATTTCCAAATGCAACTATTTTACCACAGAGAAGATGTCTCATGTAGTATTAGTATTTTACTCTTCAGGGTAGGCAAGTTTCCTATTGAACCCCTTTTACCTTTCAAATCTACGTGACACAATAAAAGTTTTTGAGTTATGGGAGCGACCCTAATAGAAATCAGTTATAAATAAGTTGCGTTTCACAATGATAGGAAGTCACCGTTCTGATGCGAACCTGCTAGCAACTGCGAAAATAAAAGTTCTATATAATTGAGTCTTGCAGTTATTTGTGAAGAGTTTGTGGTGAATACTATTAATATTAGGCACATCTATTTATTCTTTCAATATCTAGGATATTTTTCTTGCGCCTAAGCCAATGTTTTTGTTTCAGTTTTTTCAACTCCTTTTTGAAAACCTTGTATTTACTATATCTTTCATAAACTATAATAGTTTTAAGTCTATTGTTTTGGTTCAAATGTTTATTATGGATTACAGGGTGCGTCTAAACAGTAAGCAAGTTTCTGTAGATAGCTTATGAAATATATGTTCATATATATTATTTGCCATATTTTTCTCTTTCAAAAGAAACAGAAAATCTTTTAAAATAGACAGTGTCTTACTGGCATACACTTTCGAATTAATCTTCGCAGTGAAAAAATAAACTTCTTTTCAAATTGTTTTAACAATGAATAAAAATTCAATAGTCTTTTGAAAATAAAATAAATAAGTAGTTTGTAATCGTTTAAAGAATATAAGTTTCTCTCAGCAGAATATGTTAGTCTTTTACGTAAATATTAAAATATGTTTCTTTTTTAATGTTAAGCTTGCGAAATATTTCGTATGAAATTTATAGTTTGGAAGGTTATATTAATTCAAAAGCAGATAGATTAATTTAAAAAGTATCAAAGAGTGATTAAATAATTTGCAAACGAAGAGAAATTAAAATTATAAGAAAAATAATAAATACTGAACAAAAAGTAATAAACTTTTTAAAAATAAGGGAGAACTAACAAAAGGTCAATATTTTGTTCAACAATATGAACAAACAAAGTTTTGCTTTCAATATTTGGTTGGCGCGCTACGGGCAAGCGCTTCATCAAATCTTCAAACCCTATCAAAATTTTGAAATTTCGTTTAACTGACTATCACAATGCTTACGAGTTGAGGCGCAGAATATTCCGGATTACGGATAACTATAACACCGCATAGAATAAATATTGTGGCACCAAACTTTCAGAATCCTTTTTTTGCCCCAGTGTCTACCCCATAGCAAATTTCAGCCAAATAGGTTGAGAAATATGAAATATCGATAACAAACAGACATCATTCAACTGTAATATCTTTATCAAACAGAGAATGGACATAAAATATACTCAGATCCCATTTTTCTGGTTCAAATTTTAATTGTATGTTTCAAAAATGAAAGAAGTTTCATCGTTGGGGGTATCAACGTTTTGCTGGTTCTAAGCTCCTATTGTATTCTTTTTTTTTGTTGAATAAACATTATGCGAGGTCCTCCAATCTACATGTGTGCCGTCTATTTATTTCGTGCATATTAATACCTCACAATCAAATTTTGCGCAGACCTACCACTGTGAAAAGCGTACGGGAGATCTGCACAGTCCCATATAATCTTTACCAAAACCACATATTTAAAAAAGATACTATAGATAGTAAAGTATAATAAATAGATAAGAATAGCAAGTAAAATAGAAATATGCAATTCGTGTTACATTAGTTATAATTAGTGAGTATATGAACGATAGTGGATAATTTTATAAACATTTATTCATTATATAACAAGAATTACATTATTTAAGTTGTTTTCTAAGCAACACAATTGCTAAAGCTTCTTCTGATCATGGCTAATATCTGATTATTAGCAGACTATTTCCTTTAAAAGTTTTTATTTTCTACGTATGGTCTTTTAATATAAAACCTTTAATCTTAGATAAAGTAATGATGACGGTATAATATCAATAAATACGACTGTGGTTAGTATTTATTGGAAAGAGTTAATATGTTTCATTGTGTTGAGTGTTGGAACTGGATAGACTTGCGTCATCAAACTAGTTGTCTGTATGTGAGCTCTCTCAATTGCAATGCTATCTAACATTCTACTGCACTTACCTTCAGTTATTTCATATTGCTTTCAACATAAATATCAACTCTACCATTCTACTTTTACATTTAACATTACTTTATTAAATATCCACAAAATCCGATAAGTCACGTGTTTTATTATTAATTCCCGTTGAATTTCAGTCTATTTTGGCCATATTATGACTGAAATTTCTCGTTTGTGCCGATATTATTGTCGCAAATATATGTTCTACACTTAGTGTTTCTTATTTTATTTAGTTTTATTACAATTATTTGTTATATTTGACAAAAAATCTATCTGTATCTAACGGTATCAGCAATCTTCTGAAACCGCAGTTAATGGCGGTGTTAGAATTTAGATAGCAGTGTTAATATTGGGAAATTTAGTAAAAGAGAGCCGGCTGTTGTTCATTTAGCTTCGTTACTGCATGACAACTAAGGCTTCTAGAAGAAAATCCCCTAGCCTTTTACATTTAACTAAGAATAATATCGTTGAAACATCCTTATAAAATAGTTATCTTGAGTTACATTAGAGTATAATAATTATTGTTAGAATACTAGATCTATTGTATCGGATTATATATATGAAACTTCTTTTGTTTAATTCTATTACTCTGAGGGAACTTGAACCGTATTTCAGCCATGACATTTCAGAAATAAGTGTTTACGTATATTTATTATCATTATAGATATTAATATATACATATTTATTAATTATTATTTTAAGCTAGCCTACTCGTTTTTGCCAAATACATTTATAAATAACAAATAGTATTTAATATTTGCAGTATGATGGACCTAGACATTAACAATGTTAACGCTAATGGTAATATATCGTGTGTGAAAACGAAAGAGGAACTCCCCAACTCTATTATTGTCACACAAGTACCCTGTGAAGTAAAGAGAATATAAAGTAATTAAATTAATAATTTAAATTAAAGGTATTTAATGATCCACTCCAAAGACAGAACTTCTCACAGCTCTTTACCCAGATTGAAGAAGACATTCACTTCGACTTTCTAAAGAGTTTCCGTCGTGTGCGGGTTATATTTAGGTAAGTATGATATCAAATGTTTTTAACTTACATCGAACCTGTTACAAGGAACTAATATATAATATACAATTAATAATTTCAGTACATCTGAAAATGCAACTGCCGCAAAATTAATCGTACAAGGTTTCTCGTTTAACGGCCAACAGCTCAAGGCATTTTTCGCTCAGGTTGGTCTAATTAATATTATTTAAAAAAATAATATTTAGAAAGTTATACTTCGTAATTCTTCTTCCCACTTATCACCCCCTCCACTTGAAAAACAATTCCTTATATCACCGCCCTGTTCGCCACCTGTGGGTTGGGAACAAACACAGGTAAGAATTAGCTTAAATTAACATATAAATAATAAACATTTAAGGAAATGCCACCAGTTGTTTGCAGTTTTGATTTGATGTCAAGATTAGCTTCTTTTGCTATTGATGAACAGTGAGTAAAATAAAATAACAAGAGAATACTATGCTAAACAACGGAATCAATATGAAGTTTATGAATACAAAAAAACAACCAACACATCTGATATTTAAAAATGATTTTTGATCAAACCTCGCCTAACCGAAAAAAGGAAACCCTCCATAAGGTCTAATAAATAAATGGAATAACTTGTAGGTTTCAAGTCCACAACGGTGATGAATCTACACCAACCATAGTGGTACATCCATGTGAGACGCTTATTGATGCTCCTGCTCGTATTGAAATGCCAAAGACTCCTAGACCTCCAGAGGAGGAATAATATCATACTCTAGTAACCCACTGAGATAATTACAATTACGGGGTCACCATCATGCAAGTGAAGCTTTATTTAATAAGTAAATAATTATAATTAAATGTTATTATCACAGATGCCTATCTTCCCGTAAAGTAAAATTGCACAATGGATCAAACCATTTGATAATTATGATGCTGCTGTGCAGCAGACCTTCCTAGTATGCCACTTCCCAGAATCTGCTTTAATTTTGCATCCCATGAAGTCTTGTTCTTACTGAAAACATATATGTTATTGCTAGTCCCTTGAATAACTCTATTTACCTGTACAAATTCAAATAAATTGCTAGAAGAACTATTAGACCCGCCCATATATAATCAATTGTAAAAGGCTTTGAAAATAGAATAAACGATAGACATATTGTGATGGCTTTACGCAAGGTAGTAACAGTAACAGCCACCAACGCTCCACTCACCTAAACAAAATCATTTAAGCAATATTATTTACAACGTTACCTTAATCAATGTTAATACCACATTTACACCCATATAACCTAGAAGACCGAAGAATAATGCATATCCATACGTCTTCCAGGGATTCTAAACGGGAACAACTATCGAGATCACAGCACGCCTTCTTACCTCGATGAAAAACATAAACGCTTCGACAAATTCACCACTTAGAAAAGTGTAACCAAGTATGTACAAAGAACCAATTGAATAAGAATAAAACACCTGAATGATTTTAGAATTCATTTGTATTCTTCTTTTGATTACCATTTCGTTTGTGGACCCGCCATACTTTTTCATATTTTTCTCTTGAATATTGCCTATTACTGCATCAGCTAACAATGCACCCGATATCATAACATAGCCTTTCATTTCAAAATTCGGCGAAACTTCACTATCAGCAAGAGTAAACATAATTAGACCTAAAGAAGCAGTTGATTAAAAAGAGTATTTAAAATGATACAAACCAACACTCATTAAAACAGCAGCACATATATCTAGTAACCCGTAACGCTTTCCCTGAATTATTATTCCACCAATAAGAACTGGAATGAGCTTGCAACATTTAAATATAACCTGAAATAGCAAACTTTTTGAATATAGCTTAGTGACACACCTGAGTAGGATAGTTTAAATAGCCAACTGAAGCATTCGACAAACCCATGGTTGCCACTGTGAAAAAAGCAATTAGTCCATAGAGTTTTAAAGGAAGCCTAAAACCATGTTTATTGAGCGGGTACTATTAAAAATATTGTAACCTGCGTTCGGTATCCTTGTTTAATTTGCATTCGAGATATCCACAAGAACTATAAATGATAAACTGGACAAAAGTGAGATACCATCCAAAAGGTTTCATCCCAGGCAGCTTGAAGATCAACTCCTAAATGTGTAACGATCAGTAACACTATTGTGAACATATATTTAAAATATAAACTGAAAGACAGTAAATTGCTCACCTGCATATATCCATAACCCACGAATAGGACAAAAATGGCGGAGCACAATAGTGTGAATTGTACATGGAAAGGTCTGAAGTGGTTTGCTTTGATACAACTGATAAATATTGTTACCTTCTTGAAATATCAAAGCCTAATAGATAAATAGGACTTTGTCCACCAGTGTGCAAAGGCAACATTCAACGAATGCAGTCCCTATCCGCCTAGCAACATACACGTTTTAAAACGTTTCAACAGCGTTGCGATATGGATCAAATGTACTAAGTGGCCATCAACCTAGCGCCTCATATAGACACACAATACATACAAAACAATAAAAAAATGTTTATTTCATTACAAAAATATTTAAGTTAGTAATTTTTTAAGGCGTGCTTGCTGGTGGGCTCCTTTAGTTGTTGCGGTCGACATTGGAGAACTGAAAATATTTGAATAGTTGTTAATATAATATTTTGAAGGAAATTCTAGGTATGAATCGGAATACGCATTATCTTTTAATAAATATTAAAGCTGATCCGGACCACCCATATTTTCAGTGCTGGCAATAGCACCAGTTATAAATTTTTTGAGCCCGCGTTAATTATTTTAGTGAGCGATGGACAACCACGTCAGAGCAGAGCTGTTAAACCGGCCAGCCCTGGGCCGGCCCAGGTGCAAAAAGTAGGCCGGGCCGGGCTGGGTTAACAGCTCTTGTGGTCAGAGGTGGTTATCCGGTCGGGCCGGGCCGGGCTGGGTTAACAGCTCTGGTGGTCATTGGCCGTATACACCAATGTCCGGAGGATCGGAGCGGAGCGGATATTAGCTATGGAGCGCTGTGAATTGTCCGCAGGG
>JAQGAV010002610.1:0-14996 GCA_034691345.1 Phasmarhabditis papillosa
GTTCAAAAAGTTTGAGTTTTGATCAAAATTTCGACTAAAAACTGTTTTTGAATCAATTTCTGCGATTACAGAGAAACGCATGTCTAGGTACCTTTAAGGACAAATTAATGTGAAGTAACACCAACTGATATATAAAGCGTTGTGGGACTCATGTATATTTAATGAAATTTTAGAAATTATCATTGATTATCCCAATACAGTTTATAGATGCCATGACATCATCGAAAAACAGTAACGTTTCTTTTTTCCCTTGTAGTAAACAGATTAAATAATATTAAATAACCATTCAATAAGTGTATTTGGTATTTTCAGCTTGGATAGCCATTCTCATGCTTCCTGCGGGATTTAAACTACGCTATACATCGCGCATATTGAAAGAACACTCACCGGTAGGTTCATGGAGTATAGTTCAAATCTGTTGCCCCTGGATCGAATTGGAAGCTACGAAACATTTATACTCAATTATGAACCATTGGTGAAATGCTCAAGAATGACTGTAAGAAAAACTGTTTTGTAGTGAATTGTGAGACTGCTTCAAAACCTAGATTGTACGCGCATTGACTATCTGTTCCACGGGATGTAAAATAAACATTCAAATTCGTTTTCAGCCTAATTATGAGGACTTTCATAATGTTTTTTAAATGTCTGTTTATCTTTATCTTCAAGTCTCTTTGAACAAGCAATTTGCAGTCCGTTAAATTGCCTTTATATTAGCGACGGGTTACTGTAATCGGTAGCAAATAAGAGAGGTGCGCGCGGCTTGCGGAGGAGGAGGCGGGGCTGCCATTCGCTAAGTATAGGTTTTGAAACGGACTATCAATACATATAAAAGTAAAATATAGAAAATTGTTATACCTTAGCAATACTGTTTCATTTTAGATAATGCCTAAACCGGTTGTAGCAGACTCAATACAACCCGTGTCAACAAGCGTCGACCCTGCTTCTTCAGAAGCAAACTTATCTTTAATAGAAGTGTCTGAAAACGAGGCCGAAAACACTTTGCTAAAAGAAATATTATCAGTAAGCTTAAAACATAGGTTAGTAATCACTAGTCTAAACATATTGAGAAAAAGGTTCTGTTTGCAAAGACAAAATCCACTGAAACATTTGTGAATTGTTAAACCTTTTGTAAAACATTTATTGCATACCACTAAAGTATTTTAATAGTTTGCTCGAATGTTGGATAAGAGTTTATGAGTTATTTCTAATTATTGGTTCAATAGCAATTTAGATTACTCCTCCAAACTATGAAACGCTTCCTGGAGCTTCATACCCAGTCACTTTTGACGCATCTCAAGATGACGATAAGCTATTTGAACGTTGCGGTTGACATTAAATATAAAAACAAAACCAATATATTGTTATATTTGAATAAACATTGTCCAAAGTCGATTATTTTTGTTACCACAAGTTATTTAAGATTTTGCAAAAAACGAGAGAGAGAGAGGTCGTTCAGTTATCGTCGCACTTCGTTGGGTTTTATTTTTTCGACATAAAGCGATTGATTGTCGAGACGATTATCAAACCCTCTCCCTAAACAACAGGGATAGAGGAAATTCAAATGTTTAATCTCTATGCACAATTCCTGAATTTATGCAATTTAGTCTAATTGTAATCAAATAATTAATGTTTATTAGCGGTACGGTGGTTGAGCAACTTGATCAACGTAACCGGGCCAAAATTGTTTCTACCAGACTGAGACCTCTCACGGAAGGCCCTAGCCTTGCGGGGCTTCGGTCGCTAAAGAAATTTTAAGGCCCGGCCCTGCCGGGGGTATACAATGCACTGACTAAATCGATTTTGTTTTCGGTTTAAAAATGCCAGATTTAAGAATTTTTGGCAATTTTCTTTTGATATAGGGTTCTAGTATTACTATGATGAACTCATAAAAAATAGCAGAACTAGATGATTAGGGGAGGATGATGAATCCCTTGAACACCGCTTCATAACCTGATTCCACAATAATAGTAAATTTTTCACCGGCTGGGCCGGGGCCGAAAATTTAGTGAATGTGTGAGGTCTGGGACCAACCAGACCTCTAAGGCTACGATAATCATCAATCTTAAACTTGACTGGCGTCATTAAACCCACTAACACGCAAGTGCATCTAATATCTGCCATGAATATGGAAAGTAGAGGAATTTCCTCCTACCACAATTTTTTAAAGTATGTTTTAGTCATCGATTGAAACATTGTAACGATGTTAATATTTTAATTATACTTAATAGTAGTTTTTTTTTTCATTTAGATTGGGTACTACATATGTGGTGAATTAAAAAATAAAGAGACTGTTATAACAAATTTAAAGGCCCAGATATTCCCATCAAGACTGACTACCAATCAAGATAATTTTTAGATATGTCATATCTATATAGTTGTGCTACTTTCTGCCAAAAAAAGGCTCTTTATAACATCTCTCCCGTTTGTTATTCAAACCAACCCGTTTTAGCCCGTTTTGCAAACGGGCTGAAACGCCCAACTCTATTAGGCACTCTATATAATTTACAATATGATTTTAATTATTAAATAACAATTATCAGACGTTTACTTTTAATGTTGTATGTATCATAATATATAGTTATATTTATTTAGGTTCAATTATTTCAAGACTGATATATAATGCGAGTTTTCTCAACGTTAGAAGTTGCAACCCATTGCACCTATGACGATTTATGGGTTATTGTGGACAATAAAGTAAGCTGGCTGTCAGTTAAAATATCTATCTAGAGCTATGCTTCTAGTGAAGAAGTATCCTCGAGAAAGGCGGTGTTAAATTAAAGTGAAATTACTTTTGAAAACTTCCCAAGTTAGGTTCGGTTCGGTCTTGACCGATTATTTCGGTTCACCGGTTCACCGACAGAACGAAATTTCTGAGTCGAAAACCCTAAAACTCGCAAGAGAAGTTTACATTTGTAATTGTCTGAAACGCTACCGAAACGTTATTATTTTTTGTTTGCGTTTTGAAAGCAGACCTGAACAAATTCAAATAATTTTTAAAATTTTATTAAAATTAACCTAGATTAGTGGATTGCGTCTTTTGTTAATTTCAATGCGACTGGTTCACCGAAACACCGGTTTTTTATAAAATTCTCGTAAACCGGTGGACCGTAAATCCTATTTTCTTCGAAAAACCGGATCGAAAACGAACCCTACTCCTAACTCACCGATTTTCATTCATTTTTACATAACACCTCTGCTCTCCAGGATACTGCGCATGAACCCCAACTATAGATTCTCACAATACAAACGACCGCAACCAAGGAGGATCTGAGTTTAATTTTTGCAACGACCCAATGGGGGACCTCGGAGCGGGCTCACTATACAGCCTTGCGACAATTTGAGTTCGCATTAAGTTAACTAATACAAATATATATGTTTGATTCCTAAGGTATACGACATGACTACTTACTATGATGAGCATCCAGGAGGAGCAGCAATGCTGCGACAAGCTGGAAAAGTTAGTAATTTACTAATTCTCTATAATTAATGAGAAAGAATAAGCTTCTAAGCTCGGCCTCCTTATAATTGTAACTCTGCTTACAGAATAGGACAAATATATTAAGATTATCGATAACTATCTGGGATCTGGGGTCTAAAGCTGACTTTAAAGCTTTCTGCAGGGTACCTTGTAGGCGTTTGGACTCGTTTAACACATGCTCGGTTTCGGGGCCAAATCGGTTTTGCAGGTTTTCAGCCTTTGCGCTTGGGCTTGTTTTTTCTGGCCAACCTGATCAAATCTACAAATTCAGCAATAACCGAGCATGTGTGAAACGAGTCCAAAGCCCGCCTCTACAAGGTACCCTGCAGAAAGCTTTAAGGTCAGCTTTAGACCCCAGATCCCAGATAGTTATCGATAATCTTAATATGCTTCCAATATACTTCTATTTTAAGTCATAGCCACATTTGATCTTTTTTAAACTGGTCCCATTTACAGGATGCCACAACCTTCATCCAGACGATCAGAGCCCACAGTGTTCCTTGGAATTTCATCTTGCAGAAGCTGGAAGAGCATTTTATTGGAATACTTGAATCGAAATAAATAAATAATATTTGACTAATTTCAAATGCTCATGCAACTTATTCCTCTTTCCGAAAGTGTGGGGACAGGTGTCTTAATCGATTTGGCACATTAGCCGTAAATGATAAAATATTTAAGCTAATATTTAATACCTTGGTCTAATCGACTAACACGCGAACATTATATGTTTAAAGCCAATTCATCGTTTAACCTTTCTAAATTCTTATACTTTACTTCAATATTTGTTGTCAATAGTATGGGCAAATTCAAAGCAAACAAAAATCGCATTGTGATCCCCCGCAGAAGACATGTTTTCTGTACTTCTGGTAAACTCTATAAAAAATGGTTGATATGTTACTCCGATTTTGTCACACTTTAATTATCTGATATAGTCGGTGGATTAATCCTTTAAAGGGGTTACGGTACGAACTGCAAATTTATTAGATCTAATTTGAACAATTGTTTGAACAAGAGCAAACCTATGCTCTAATTATAATTTTTCAGACCTTTAGCTGCTAGCGAAAAGTCCGCCAATTTATAGAAACCAATTGGAATATGAATAAGCCTGTTTTCGTTCGTGAGCAGTGTGTTTAAGTTAATAAGGTTCCGAAATGTTTCAAACTTCGGTTTGAGATCTCTTAGATGAAAATTTATGACTTGTTATCCGTCAAACCATTTCATCAATCGAATATAGCTATTGAGTATTTTTATGGAATGCGGAACAAAAATAATTTCTATACTGGATAAATTCAGTACTTCATCAAAGTTATCCGTTCTTCCAGTTAACACAGATCTTTTTCTCATTAGTGGTTTCCAAAAATTTAGAATCTTTGATACGTAAAAACTTTTCCTACCTCTATCTTTTAACCTTGCATCGGGACATTTTTCTTATAAATATTCATATTCAAGCTAGTTATGCAAGACTATACATTCAATGAAGTAGCTCGACACTGTACTGCCGATGACCTTTGGATTATTGTTGATAATAAGGTGATTTTGAAAGTGTTCATGTTGGTAATAATTTTATGTAAAGACGACAGCAGACACCCGTCCCGTGGTCAAATTATCCGGTCCGTAAACGAAACTGTCTGAAACTGTAGAGTTTATACGGGATAAGCTTGTCAAGGACCTTATAGTCAGTAACACATACTTAGCTGGTTCAAATGGTTTCTTAAGACCTACGGAACAAGCAAAAGTTTGAAGGTTTTCATACCATCTAATAAACATGCTAGAATCAATCCTTGTACTTCTATAAGATGTAAGAGTAAAAGAGGAAACACTTTCATTACAGTGATAGGTTAAATAGGGTGCAGCGCACATTTTACACATAATACCTACGAAATAGTTTAACGTAAGAGAGCTTAGAGATCGCCCATGAGCAATTCCGTAACAATAGTTATGCGACGTTCGGTGGCTTCGGGATGGGAAATGTTTTGTCCGATCATATGCTATACACATTTTAAAAGCCTAGTATCCTTTTCTCACCTTTGAAACGGTCAATGAGACATCCCAATCAACATGAATTTTACAATTAATAATACTTGTTAAGGTTTACAATATGACCCCCTACTTCAATCAACATCCCGGAGGAACCGCTATGCTACGGCAGGCTGGAAAGGTACGCTAATGGTTACCATTTTATTGGAATGTGTGGTCAGATTCAAGAGTAATAAAACCGTGTAATCAGCATATTCCTTCCCCATTGTTAGCACCGCATCTGGTGACATTTCACATGCACCGAAACTGCACATTTTTCCAACTTCGCGGATTCCTTTTCAAGTTCAACCATATATACTGATTCGAATTCGAATCTGCGCCAAAGGTTTATAAACACAAACTGAAACTGTATCCTTCCGACTCAACGCTGGAGTTGCCGGTTCCATTTTCCGTACCCCATATTTTTGGACAGGTCCATGAAATTCTAAGCCGACTAGCGTTTGATAGAAAATGTTCAATTTCAGGATGCTTCTATTGCAATACGCACTATTAGAGCTCACAGTATGCCGTGGAACTTCATATTGAAGAAACTAGGTGAACATCAAATTGGAGTGTTGAAAAAGTGATATTATTATCTTCTTAATAGAAATTGAAATGTTAATTCTATAATAAAATTATTATTATTATTAAAATAAATAAGTTCAAATACAGTTAAATAAGTTAAATTCCATTGTATGTTACAAGAGTGAGAATGAATGGACTAACTGCAAGTTTCAAACACCTTTAAAATAAACGTGATTATGCTAATCCCACCAGTCCCAAAGTTCAAGCAGTGTATTCTGCTATTACAGATTCCATAGTAATAAGGTAATGGTTGGGCTGGGAATTTCACGGGCCGGGCCTGGGCCGAGTTTTTGGGAAATCGGCCCGGGTCGGGGCGAAAATTTGAGCACAGGGCCGGCCTTTTTCCAGCCCTGGGGATGGCCCGTATCTCAAACTTTCGGCAACTCAGATTCCCACCCCTCTATTTTTTGTATAATTGTTATTATCAATTCTTATATACATAATAAATGTATAATTCAATGAATCTCTTATAATATAACATTTCCACACATCTCAAGTCGATCTAAATCAAACAATGTTACCTCTCACAAGATTTATATCTTTTACTACAATAACAAAGAATATGTTTTAAAATACGAAAGATATTTGGTAGTATAAATCTGGATTACACCCGTGGGATGATGTCTTCGGATCGGCTGTCATAGTGGATCATTTTGATGATCGCTGCCGTCATTAACATTATTTTGAGACGGCTTAGTCTGATTGACGCTATCGATGATGCTCAGATTTTCTTCGTTAAGCTCACTATCCTTAAAATAAAAAATTGAACAGGTTTGATATAGTACGTTATAAAATATAGGTTTCCGTTACGGGTATTTAGGAAGTATATCTAGTCAGAGTAGAGGCTTTCGAAATTGGCCCGGCCCTGACCCACCTGCGGCCGGGCGGACCAAAGAACTCCGAAAAATCCGGTCGGGTCCGATTGAGAACCCTTAGAGAACCCTAAACACCTCGTCTCCGGCGACTAATACGATAGTTGAAAAGTTTTCTGCCCACTGGCTAAGAGAGCTCAGCTAAGGAAAAATTTCCTAATTAATGCATTGGGGGAGAGTCATTTAGCTAAAGTTAAACTTACATAACAAGAAATTTGTTTAACTCTCTTATTATCAAGCTCTAAGGGACGATACTCTTTGCTGCAATTCAGTCGAAGATCGCCAACAAGACATACCGGTAACTGGAAAAGGGTAAAGTTAACCTTCTAATAGATAGTTGGTCGAGGAATTTAGTGGGCCGGTACGGACTAGGGTCGCGATAGTGAAGAGTCAGCCAGGCCGATCTTTTCCCACCCCCAGGTCAAGGGGAATTACTAACTCCTAGAACAAGTGCAGGACTCTCACGGAAGGGCCGGGGTATAAAATGCATTGGCAAAATCGATATAAAAAGATATAAAAAGAAGGGGATGATTTGAACCCTCCGCCCCCGCTTCATAACATGAATCCACAATAATAGTGATTTTTTGACGTGGCCCGTCAAATTTTTTACTAGGGCCCGCCCGGCCCGCAGAGAGGTCTGAACAAGTGTCTATTTCATATCCAGACACCCAATAAATTCAAGAACGGCTTCTACTAAGAATTGCTTGAAAACTTCGGTGCAATTTTTTTCCAATCCATCGTTCGAAAATCGTCAATTTCCCGGAATGATACGTTCTTATCCGGGGGCAGATGGAATTTAAGTTTTCAAAAGTTTAGAATGTTCTGCTATCATAACATATATGTTTAAATGTAAAATAACTAACCAATGTGTTCTTCTTGTACTCTATCTTGATGTCTCTGTACTGAACATCTTCGACACAATAAATCGCTATTTCCGTGTCATCAATTGTAACAAATTCTAGGACACCATAGGGGTTTTCTAAGCTCAATTCATTTCTAAATCTCCCCAAGCACTCGTGGTCTGAATTGATATGCAATTATATTTTAGAAGTTATTTTCTGTTACTTCATGTTAGTCGTATGTTTAGGTGCACAGTTTCCGGGCAGAATTAAATTTCAACAGGTATCCTGTTGAATTTTGAACACCAGTTTTCTGTTCAAACATTTTAGGAAGAACTATAGTCAGCGCCAAGGGTAATGATGGAGTGTACAGAATTCAACGCCCGTCTGAACCCCTTTTGAGAGCATCGCGCTAGAATCTGGCGGCTACTCACCGTTCAATATTGTACTTTGCAAGTACGCGCGTGCAATTTGCCTGCAGATGCGCTGTTAAAAATCCTATAAATACGCAAGTAATACTCCATGATTACTCTCGGCGCTGACTATATGAAACCACAGTGTCTTCTCTCGCCTGCATCTAGAGCTAGGCTTTCAGGGCAGTATATTCATTGTTCTCATCGCCGCCTCTCTCAAGAATACTGCGCTGGAATCCCAGCTTTTGATACAGACTTCTGAAGTTACAGGAAACCCGCATCCGGGTTTTATGGACAACAATAACCTACCACTATCTCCACCAATAACAATTACAAGAGCCAACTGTACAATTAGGCGACACCACATCCTGTTAAAAAAGCAAATAAATTCAGAATTAAGGATATTCTTTGAATAATGGTGTCGCAGTTAGTTGTTATCCTAGTTCGAATATGAAATTTTTAAAGGGAGGACTGGAAAAAACTGTTTGGAGAAACCGGCAGTCACTATTTGGAAAAGTTTTTTTCCCGGTCAGACATAATTAGAGCCGCTTTCCACTACGGTTCTCATTATAGGTGCCGAAATATTGTTAGTATTGTCTTTAATTAGTCTAGAATTTCATCGGCGCTTACTGTTTGGCATGATTCCTGTATAATTTGTTAGGCAATAAAATGGTTAACTGAATATAGGTAGGTGTTGATTGTTCGAAAGGAATAGGCAAATATTTAGAGATGCTCATGCAAATAGTCATATTCAGATACATATATATGAGCAGGGCTGACCCGGGCCGGCCCGCAATTAGGGCGCCAAATTCAAACATGGGGTTTTTGAACCTTTTTTACTGAGTGACTACCAGTGTGTCTCCGAAATGAACGATTTCTTGGATTTTTTTGGTTAATATAAACATTTTCTGCCACAAAGATGAAAGATCTGAGCGAAAAGCACGATATTTTAAAAAGTATCCCGCCAAGATTTCCAACCAATTTCTAAAATTATATTGTCAGAAGTTATCAACCAATTATTGTTTTTATATCTGTTACAACTTTTTGGTCATGACCAGACCGGTTGATCGTAAAACTACTCTTGAAAAGCTCTGGTTTTGGGCCAGGTCTCTCTGTAGCCCAATCCTTAAGGAAACCGAATATGCGAGTGATTTATATTGCAGAATTCAAATCAATATATGCAAATAGAAATGTTGCTAAATAAATCCCATCTAAGGTTAGATTTCATATTTCTAGTTGTTTCCATGCTGTTGCAGTCGTAAATCCTTCGTTTCGTAATTTTTACTACGCGGCTTAAGTGCTTTTTACTCATAAATGCAAGTGCAGCACTCTTTTTTATCGAGTACTTACTAGCTATAGAGTACTTACTAGTACTTACTAGTTATAAACATATTCTGTTTGTATTTATAGTTTTCTTCCACTGATTTAAAAAGTAAATGTTTCTTCTTTTGGTTCTTGCAGTATTTGATCTTTCATATACGGTGGGTTACTTCGTTTTAACACTTAGGTTCGGTTATTTCAAAGTATGTTTGTTATTAGTTTAATTATATAGTCATGTTTAAGGTGGCAAATGAAGCTACTGATCTCCACATTGGTTATAAAGAACTAAGTCTTTTGGCTTTCTATATGCCATTTGAAAACAATACTGTACAACTAAGAGCTTGTGCTAAAGAAGCTGAGAAAAGAAATGCTACGGTATGTTTAGGGTAGAAAATGCCAAGTTTGGCCAACCCACAAACTCGGAAAACAATAAATCGAAACTCTAAACTGGTAATTAGCTTTGCTTTGAATCACCTTTTCAGGCTTATGAATTGACTGACTCAAAGTGTAGACTCGCGCGTGATTTTGTTTTTCGGAAGGACGAACCTGATCTTAAAATATTTGTAAAGTATACTTCGGTGGTGAATTCGACCGAATGTCCGTTGGACAAGTCCGTGATGATATAGATTCTTCGGTGAGCAATATCGAATCTAGTTAAGAACAAAATCCTTATTTTTCATTTAACTAATGCTAAACTCCAGATGAAGTTTTACAGTTACTTAATAGGAAAATACTAGTAAAATACTTACAAAATATGCAATTTTGTTGACACAACAACATTATTAACTGGGTTTCATTTGTAGGTTTTATCAAACATCAAGGTCGAATGGTCTACATGCGACAGCCCTTCTTCTTGTGGAGGTGGCTTTGAAAGAAGACGATATATAGCCGCTAAGAATAGCAGCATGATTTATCAGTACGTCATTATAAAAGTTACTCCGGGCGTGGTGCGTATTTTCGAAAACGAAGTTCTTCTGCAAAACATCTTCCTCGAAGCATATCTTTTTATCCAACGCCAGAGGTGTCCACACAAGCTTATTGTTAGTTATTCGTCTTTCTTCCCAAAAATATTATAAATTTGGACCACTTCAACCAATGCAACAGAGCACAAACCTACAACATAAAATGTTGCCTGCTCGAAATTTGTTGACCTCGAACCGTCGCGGCTCGCTTACGAGGTCCGGCAAGAAACACTTATTAACCTTGGCGGCGGCGGCGACGGCAAACACTTTCAAAAACAGAAAGAGCAACAAAATTTTTATTTAACAAATATTTACGTGATACAAAACACAACCAGTCACTATCAAAGCAACGAGAGCTTGTGATTATTTCAATCTTTATAAATGCTAAACGCTATGGGTTACGGTAGATTATCTGTTATAACTAGAACGCCAAATATTCAATATTTTTGCGAAATACTAGTTTTTATTCAAAATTCGCCGTCGGTAAATTCAAAACATTTTGAATTTTCAATTTGAATGGAAAGGACGCCTTCGGCGGCGCCGCCGCCGTCTCCGTCAAGCTTATGCACACTACTTTACTATCGCGATTGTTGCAATACATTGATATTTGGTGTCTTTTCTCAAAAAGTAGATTTATTTTATATAATTACGAGTTATGCACTTCTGTGCGTATACAACGTGGCGATCGTGTATTGTAAATACCCATCCTATTTACCTTATCCTGTTTCGCCTTCAAGCATGTGTAGAAGTCAGTCATTGTCCGATAGGCCACCATCCGAAAGACCGTTGAACGACTCGAAGAAATAGGGAGCCGCACTGGAACGAATAAATATAGATTTCTTTTGATTTTAGTTTATTTATTATTTATCTTTTATTTATTTAATATATTCGATCAGAGAGAGATTACAAAAAACTACTGTGATGGATTAACCAACCATCTGAAACATTTAGTATCGCGCTTATTGCAATACATAGAGATTTGGAATCATTTTCTCCAAAAGTACATTCATATTTTATAACATTCCGCCCCGCTCGTGATACCGCGCTGAAAACCTAGATCTTGAGATGGACTATATAATATTTAGAATTTAGATGAGAAATGAGAAAAAAGAATCCGGTCCGCACCCTTCACAACCCTGTTCTCATTTGAATATAGCGATTTTCCTTATACACTGAAATTAGAATCAGGCCGATGGACCCTAACAAAGGAGCTCAATATTTTTGTTAGGGTATGGCTCATTCACGGCTTCAAATATTTTTTAAATTTTTAATCGATCATAACTCCGTTGTGGGGCCTCCGTTGCAGTTTTGGTGAATGGTTTTCGGGGCATTAGATATGTTCTGGTATGAACCTATAAATGATAATTAGCCCTTCGAACTTATTCGTAGCCAACAAGAATCGTAATACAAACAATAACAAACTTATTTAATAACTAATTCGTTTATTGAATAATAAAAATAATGACCTTTTATAGTCACAAACGTCGATAATGTATATTGAACAAACATAAGCCAAAGGGCTCAGAAGAATCCACCTCATTAACAATAGGGCGCGAGGATGTAAAAGGAGCGTACACTCCGACCAAGGGAGAGGTGAGACACAAACAACATATTATCATCACAAACAGACAGTAACTCGAGATCCAAGAAATAAACAAATATGGCACAGACAAGGATACTCAGTCACAATGTGGGGATAATTACTATAATTAATTACTAACAAAATAAGTTAAACAAAATAAGTCACCAGAATTGGAGCTAGATCTAACCGAAGATTCCACAGGTGAACACGCCAGAAGGTCACTGAAATAATGCGCCATATGTGGCATCCACTCCTAAAATAATGCCACCCTGTGTTTAAGTAAAACTATATACTAACCATAAATGGGGGAAAATTAAATAATTATGGCGCCGGGCTCCTTGAAAGGCATAGGCCCGATCGCAAACAAGGTCCGGATGTTCTTCAGTTTTTCATAATCTCGATCTCAATTCAGGTGCTCTTCACTTCGGATCAATTTAGGTAGGTGGTGAGCCCATGTGGAGAACATCTTGAATTTGACTGAATAAACTGTAATCGGAGTCTCCTAAACTAGAAGAAAGTGAAACCAAGCTCTCGTTTCTGCCACATTCGACAACTTAGACCTCGCTCACTGGCTTTCACGGCACGCGTCGGTCCGAAATGTGGTTCCATGTCCCTTTTCAGGATTTTTAAACTATAACATTCCCAAACCTACAGATTTTTGAGTGTAAACTGTTTTATATTAAGTTTAGTATCCGGCTCGTGGCCCAGCTCAGCTTCACCGTTGACCTCCTCTACTTTTGAAATTGCTCCAGACAAGCCTTGAAAAGTAAAAAGTGTCAGTGGACACAATTATGTTTGTTATTTAGTATTTAGGTTTATTTAGTGTATTTATAAGGGTTTAATATGTATTTTAGTAATTTATAATTATTGAAATTGTTATATATTGTTGTGGAACAGGCCTGTATACACATGTTTTTAATGAATTCTAGTGAAACGTTAGTTATTATAATGTTGATTGACTGTTTTTCTGTGTTTTCAGTGGAAACTTGGGCGCATTTTAAAATATTGAGCTAGCAAATATAGATTATAATATTTTTATTGTCGTAATAAGAATAATATTGTCTCTCAATTGTTGAATACATATCGATAACTAAGCCTTAGGCTAGAAAATAGGATGCAGAGCCGGTAAAATGTAAGATTTCCGCGAAAGCCGCAATTTTTGGGAAGGCTTCTGAATACTTTTATGGCTATGGGTACTGTTAAGCCTAAGGAAACTCCTAAGCCTAGTGAAAGTTGAATTCAAAGTCTAAGCCTATTCATACCTTGATTCACAGATTAACCTCTTGAAAACATGACCTTCGGTTGCTCCGAGGCCGGAATACACAGATTTTTGCGTGTAAACTGTTTTATATTAAGTTTAGTATCCGGCTCGTGGCCCAGCTCAGCTTCACCGGATCAGCTCCACCGCTGTCCTCCTCTACTTTTGAAATTGCTCCAGACTATCATTTTCCACCTTTATTTGTAGGAAATGTCTATATTTCTGTACTCTGCTGCTAAATTTTACTACTCAGACCAATATGATGACCCTATCCAAACATGAAACAATGAAAAACGGCAAATCTTGTGTGGGTTGTTAAAATTTATGTCTGGAATATGATTTAAAAAGCTGTTCAAATAACGAGTAATTACTATAAAATAGGGCATAGGTTGGTTGTATGCGACAAATGAAGAGTTTCTTCTATAGCTAGGAACAGTTCTATTTTTCAATTTTTATCTTAAGTTTTCTCCCGAACTCGAAAGAAACATTTTTCAATACTATGTGCCGAGTAGTCCCCAGATTCATTGGTCCTTATTAATAAGATTAGTTTTGCGAATTTAACTGGTCGACCTTAGCCAGAAACGTAAATCTGACAAATTGGGCGGCCCGACCCTTTCCAACCCCTGAATGAGACTATAGTCTATCTCTAGGTATTTAGCGGATAACTACAGATACCGCTGGTAAAATTGCAGGTATCCTGTCGACCAGAGTATATGTTTAGGTCACAGATGTTAGATATGCCTTCAAACCTGGTGCCTCACGCCCAATCTATGTCTTTGACTTAATTAGTCAATGAGAAATTGCTTGAATAAGCACATTTAGGAATGCAACTGCTTCTTCTTACTTTGGCCATTGCAACATGCATTTCTGGATTCAGTTTGGATTTCTGGAAAGAAACTGTAGATTCGCTTCAGTAAGTACATTCTATCTATAATGCAACAATAATAAGCTCAAAATTGTTCAGTGGCACTCGTTTGAATGCGTTTTTTTTACAAATTTAGGTCCCGGTCAAGGTTTTTAATCGTATGACCCAGCTCTCTACGTTACTGTCACGATGGCTTGCTAAACACCATTGCCATATACATATATAGTCTATCTTAAGACCTAGGTTTCCAGCGCGGTATGACGAGCTGGGCGCAGTGTTATAAAAAATGAATGTAAAATCGATTGTCGAAGTAGTGCATTTTCTTCAAAAGTACAGTCATCACTCAGCGCCCTGTTTGTGATACCGCGCTGCAAACCTAGGTCTTGAGCTAGACTATAACTAAGGATGAGTACTAGAAGGGGCCGGCCGAGACAGAAAAATTATATGTAATAATAATGTAATATTAAGGATAAACTATGTAATCTAAGTATGTATTCTAAGAAAGTTGGTAGCATTGCTTTCAGCCAGGCAATCGTTAGACAGTAACTTTTGAAACATTTACTTCCTGTCTTTCTCACAATTTTGCATTTTCAGAGAGGGAACTTTCGAACATGAAGACTTTATGAAGATGATTAAGGAAAGAATTTCAAGCAGAACGATGGACTTATTGAAAAAAGTAGGTTTTAAAATATCCGACCGTATTTTCATTATCTGCAGGGAATGACCGGCGTGGATTTGGAGCAACGCTTCCAGAAGCTGCGCAACTTTGCTAGTAGCCATAGAATCGCAAATCTGACTGAAGAACA
>JAQGAV010002611.1:0-14996 GCA_034691345.1 Phasmarhabditis papillosa
GGCCATTCATTCCGGAATCTTCTGAGAAGAGACGGCTCCTTTCTAACATTCAGTCTTCGGGTGCACGAAATATGGGAGAAATAAGCTGCTGGTTTCCCAAACCTTCTGCAGCTACGGGGAGTCGAACCCACAGCCTCAGATCCTCTCGGATTCAGAGACCGATGCTCTAACCACTAGGCTAAACCACTTTTTTTGATACTGCGTTCAATTGAGTTTTATAAGGCTTGTTCTCAGTACAAAAATAACGGTCTGTGTTGCCATTCCATAAACAGTAGAGCTCCCTGAGATGACTCTACGATATTTATCGAATTATTTTGCGGTTCGAATTCGAACTGTTTCGTGAAGTCGAAAATCCGAACTTTGGAATTGTTGAATGTTCTTAGTACCCTATCTTTCTGTGAATCCATAGGCTTCACTATATATATTTCCATGAAAACCACAAAGTTTATACTTCTTTGGTCGAGCTTTTGCTTGCAAATTAATCTCTAAAGGTTGCCGCTAATTGGCTAGTTATAGCTTCCGGGGGCGTACCACCTACCAGGAAAGAGAACTATAATTAGGACATTTTCTGCAAATGAAGCGTTTGATCTTACATTTACCTTTGGTTGAATACAATCCTAATTATATTTTTCTTATTTGAATATTACTGTAATTACGAAGTTTGATGTCAACATTGGAAACACAGAAAAAACTTCGTGTTAATCACGAATTTAGTTTGAAAAGCACGGTAGTAAGGTGACCCGGCTCTTAAAGCTTCCAATATGGTCGATATCAAGAATAAATAGGCCGTGCTATGAAATCTCTTTTTGTATGCGCCTGTTTTGCCAGCAGAACGCGAGCAATCTGCGAATGCTTTACAGCCAACGTTGCTGGTGCCAGGACCGCGCGCGATCTTTGTCGGCAGATGCGGTAGAGAAAATCGAAAATATACGCAGAGGACCGGCCTCTTTACTCTTGGACACGACTATGTATATCAGAGTGCCCGGGATAGGAATGGACCGGTTCCCTTTAACTGCTTGAATTCAATGCTAATAGTTAGATATAAAATGAAATGCTTTAACCCAAGTTTCGGCTAAGAGAAAACATTTCCTTAGTACTACGTTGTGCTGGTAGTTATACCTAAAATAGACATATGTTTTCTCTTTTGGTGGTCCTAAACTTCCTTCTAAGCAAATTACACGCATTCTTCGTGAAACAGCTTCCGGTGGTTATGCCGCCCTCATTTTTGGACAAATTGTTTCTATTACTCATTTTCAAAGAGCGTCTTTGGCGGGCTAAAAGATGTATCCGCCAAAGTTGTGGCCCTGGGGAAATTTGAACCTAAACGAAATATAACCCACAGAGAGAGCAGAAAGTTCAATTATTTTGTGTGCGTGTGGAAATCCAACCGCGTATTTCTATTCATGTTCCTGAATAGCCAGGTTTTCGAGAGCTAGTATCCCGGGGAGCAGTCGTATTATATTGAATTGAATGGAAATTCGGTGGAGTGGGAGGTTTTCTTTTCTTTTCTATACATTCTTTCTTATAAACACCGCTTCTAACCAGTGACCGTAGTAAAGAAACGCCCGGACAGGTGCACGGGCAATTCTTAGCTGCCGGAGCACAGTTGTGGTTTGTTGCCAGTGCCCGTAGTACGAACACTGCCCGGGTGGGTGCCCGGGTAGTTTTTGCCTGCCCGGGCAACAATTCTGAACTGTTTTTAGCTGCCCGGGCAGGCTAGAAATTGCCCGGGCACCCACCCGGGTGTTTATTTACAACGGTCACAGAATACTGCGAGGTAAACCTAGCTACGGAAACATAATATATAGTCCGTTTCAAAACCTAGACGATTTTGCAAAAGTTGCCTTCAAATTCGCTGGAAAATGCCTTCACTCTCTTCGGATCTTCGGACAAGAGAACTTTTGAAGGCAAAATTTACAACATCGCGCATTGTATGAGGCCGGCACAATGAAGTTTAGGTTTTGAAACAGACTATATCACCGGCTTTCATAGATTTCAGAGGTGGGATGTTGGAATGGAGCAATCATTTCAAAACAATTCTATAACTCAACATATTGCCCCAACTTTTGAATCTAAATACCTTGTTCGGAACTGTAGTTTTTGAAGCTCTTATATAAATTGGAACCCGCATTTTTCCATTGTAGTGAATACCAAAAATAAGTGCTTAAACTTTATGTTTTGCCGCAACTTTATAATAATACAATTGTCCCTAAATTATTCCATTATTTTTGGTTATTGTTGTTGTTTAGTCGACCATCATAATTCAGCATTCTGCAAACGGTAAAGTGTCCTTGTTCGCAATGGACTACAAATAATGTCCATTCTTAGTTTTTCAAGGAAAACAAAATCATTCTTGTTTTTCTGTACAAAATCTTAAAAATAGCCGGAACCTTTGAATACAACCTGAAAGAGCCTTTGTTTTTAAACTACTATTTTACTATTATGGGTTTTCTTTGTAAAGAGTAAATCTAGTTCTAAGCATATTTTGTAACGTTTGGAGCTATTCATCTTAATAGTCTGTTAAAAATAATTTAATTCCAAACATCATTTAAAAATGAATTATTCTAATATCTATTTAAAACTACTTTAACATATTAGTTAATGTTTTATTCATGGGTGGCCCCGTCATATTTTCATTGTTCACATTTTTAAACCAACTAAAGGGTCCGCCAGCATTCAAATAACTTTGAGCTTTGAACGTCAGTAGGGCAATTATTTCTATTCACCTTAAGGATTACCGATTCTTGGCTTTTTGTGACAAGCTCAATTCTATTGGTGAAGTTATGGCATTTCTAGATTCACAACTGGTTTCGGGCTGCGGTGGCTCGTTCTCGAATTTGCACTTATAATCTTATTAAAGAGTAAAGATGACGTGTCTTCTGCGTACTCTTTAGAGAAAATTACGTGTTTAACATTCTTTGAAAGAAAAGGTGTTGCGAAAAGAGCGTTTAAATTTTTCACATAAATCGACTATATCACACTATCACGGTTCACCGCGCAGCCCTAATGAAACGGAGCAAATTTAAATGATGAAATCTTGATTCTCATACCCTGGCTTACTTTGTTAACCAATTAATGTTAATTTATATATAATTGGAAAGGCCATAGCTCAATCTGAGCAACTGAACTTTCGAATGATTCGGTTAAATCATTCCAGAATTGAAAGAGCTCAGTCCTTTAACCCCACTGTTTCCGTTGGCAAGTCGTGTTATCTGAGAATAGGTGGTAATCTTTTCCTAAAACAAGGCTTGCAGTATTTTTAATGCGTTTGTAGCAGACAAAAGTTATCTCGGTTTCCAAAGCTTCAATGTTGCCCCAGTGGTATTAAATCATCAACGAAGATTTATGTTACGCAATAGACCTCCCAGACATTCATTGAATTCATTGTCGGCTTCAAACTACATCACAACTTGACCCAACTTATGAATCCAAGGCGTAGATAATTCTCTAACACCTCCCGTACTTGTTTGCTCATTGTATACTGAACTAACAACCTGGGTCTCAAAACGAAGCGTATGGATTAATATGGGTGGAGTACTGTAACTTTTCATCCCTAGTGACGTCGATGCGTACCTGCGTATGAACCGGAAATTGACAAGTCATGTTATTATGATTTCTATTATGAGCTTATGATTTCTATCTTGAGCAAGGAGTTGATTTCCTAACTAGATACGCATTTTGCACCACCATAATTCGAAGATCACATCTTGCAGCTAGCTCTATTTCAGGATATATGTATCCAACAAATATGAATATCTATCATTTTTACCAAACACGAGTTGCGTGGAATTTGAAAGTGTTGTTGAAAAACTGAAATCTAGTCAAAAAAACTAGAGAAACTTCAAAAACATTCGTCGCATGAGTTTAGTTACCTATGCAAACCTCAAAATAGTCTGAACATTTCCGCTATAAACACCTTTTTAGGAAAAGGTCTCAGTTTTCACAAGTACCAAACATTTATCCAGATATTTTAGCAAGGATTACGGTATACTTCTTTTGAAATAGCTTGTTTTTCGTTCTCACACTTTGAAATTGGTGCCTTTCATATTGCACCCTTCAATATTGCATAAATACTTAGTGGGAAATGTCCACCTATGAGTGATATACCTCAAAACAATACTTTATATGCATATTATATATATTATAAATGTCCAGTTTCTTTCCGTTTAAATAACAAATATCTGTCAGCCTATTTTACAAAACATTATTCACATAATATTTTCAAGTTTCCACTTTTGAACCAATAATATATGTATTTTAGTAGAGTTGGGGTTTCAACTGAAGCTTGTCCCTATATACTAGAGTTTTCGATTGGTGAAGACAATAGTGTGATCAAATTTACGGTAACTAGTGCCAAACATCTCGAAAATAGAAAACTATTCCGAAAGTTTTCTTGATTCGAGTAGGATTTGCTTCATTTATAAGAACTAATAGTAAGCCAAATCGGGTTATCACTACGTACATATTTTGCTCAATTGTACCTCGTTAGGCCAATATTGCCTTTTGCAAAACAGAGAGTTCAAGTGGGATTCAAAAGTAATCTGCTTATTTTACTATTTTTAACACTGCACCCGCTGGGAATTTACGCGCGCAGAACCTACAATAGCAAGTTTGCCTTCATTTCGTATGTCTCGGACGAAAATAACACGGCAGTATTACTCTTGAATCCGACTACATATTACTTTGCTGATTGTTTGACGCATTTCCAAAATATTAACTTGCAGCGGTGGTCTTTTCCCAGGAAAGTGTAACTTAAGTTTCCATTTCACTGCAAAGATTTATATAGCCTAGTACTTTAGTGTGACCGATCAGTAAACGTTTTAACCATAAGTCACGTAATATTGTAGTACTTTCTAAAAATTTGTGATGTACTTTGCCTGAATATTAGAGTGTCTATGCATATATGCTTCCGCCTGGAAACAATTTATAAACCTACGCATAAATATGTTAGTACCTCACTAAGCCTTCTACAAAGATCTCCTTAACTATTTTTAGCTTTGTTAGCAGTGGGTGGCTTTTGCAGGATTGGAAAATGCCCCGCCCGATTCCACAATTTTTCGACCTCGACCCGGACCTGCCCGTTAATCAACTTAGCTCGATAAATATGGGTTTGGGGTATGTAGTCCTTGGACAAATTGCTTACAGTTAACGGGCCTAACTTAGTTAGTTAATACGTTTTGGAAATTTGGAAGTTAACGGATTTGTTTCTGCAACTTTTTAACTAACCAATTTAAGCCCTTTAACTGTAAGCAATTTGTCCGAGGACTACATAATCCGAAACTCAATTTATCCAGCTAAGTTGATCAACACTAGTTGTTTTCAAGTGAACTTTGGAGCACGCAATCTCGATACCAGGATTTTATAGCTATTTTGAGACCAGCGTTTTCCGATTTCCTTAAGGACAAGTCTGCACGAATGTGGTTTCTAGTTACATAGCAATGTTAATAATTCTTATCACTTTCATTTCCGTCTTTAACAAAACTACAAATATTTCCAAATAATTTAACATTAGACCTGCAATCCTATCCTGGAATCTTCCGCTAAGCGTTCCCCCTACTAGCTGGCGCCGCAGGCCTATACACCAGCTTATAGTCAGATTCAAAAGTAATGAGGCCGTGTTAAAAAGCAGGAGTGTTGCAATATTTTGTCTGAATAAGGCAATTTTGCAATCTGCTGATATCGCGCGCGTAGAATGCAAGCAGGCGCAGTGTTAAAAATAACCAAATACGCAGCATACACAGCCTCATTACTTTTGAATCTGACTATAACACAGTTTACAATAAAGTTTACCAGTTTACAATTTTTTGTGAATACCATCAACACCATCTTGTCATTTCTAGTTTTGAAATTTCAGTTAGTTGTTTTTACAAGTCATCGTTTCCGAAAACTTACCGAGACTTCTTCGGGCCTTGCTCAAAACTCCGTCCAAGAAATAAAAGTGTGTTTTCAGGCTTTCCTTCTGAACTACCCCTTCGTATAGCGTCTGCAATAACCGCATCAAACTTATTCACTCACTTGTTTGGTTCAATTTTAATGAGCATAAACCAACTGACATCGGTTGCATTACCTGTACTACACGATAAGGTAAGGGGCATAATTATATATATGATATTTAAAATAAGATGCACTTTTATGTAATTGCATTCCTACTAGACATAATTGCAAACTTGATTTTCTTAATGAATTCAAAAAAAGGAAAGTTATTAAACTAATCAGACTCTATTTTGTACTTAGCCGATACAGACATAGGCAGGGATAGGCGTCCCCGCCCACTTTTCTCATTATATTGTTATATTGTTATATTTGTCACAGTTAAATGTATGTCGTATTTCGAAAAACAAGTTAGCGGGTGCCGGTCCCTAGACATAGGGCATAAAAACCAACGATTATCTATAGAAAGTTCTTATTAGAAGACAAGAAACGGTTTATATTTGAACTTATCAAAGCCTTCAGATCTGGTCTCGTTTGAAAATTTGGCCAATTTCTTTGTTGATGTTGGGAATAGTCTTGTGTTGTTATGATGTTTTCATAAATTCGTTGCGTTTTGGGTACATTGAGACGAATTTAACCAAATGTCAAATGAAAGGAAGGGAAAGAAGTATTCAGGTGATTATTTAAAGGTGATTTATTCCGACTATCAATACAGGGATCACAGTACAGGATAAACAAGACCTCTCAGTTTTCGGCCCGGCCTGATGGCCCGGTTAGGTTCGGTTTGGGCCTAATAAGTGAGGGCTCCATTAGGCTATGGAGCCTTCACCTTTTTTTCAGGTTTTCTATTCAGATGATAATAGTGATTATTTTCCAGAATCAATCATATCACAATAAGAGTAGATTCCTTTGAGGCAGGGTTTCGGCCATTCAGTCCGTAATCCTGTAAGCAGAGACAGATTTCTCTGGTATTCAGTCTTCGGGTGCCCGGAACATGGGATAAATAAGCTTCTGATTTTTAGAGTCTTCGCTGGGCTATTGTAGTAGTTATCACTGTATATCTGATTATATGGTTTATAGTAATGATATGTATTGTAATTGTTTTTATGAGTTTACGAAAACAAGGAATTCTGTCAAAAATGCATCTTCATCAACAAAAGGTACAACAGTTCGTGAAGTATTTCAGAATTGCTAGTACTTCAAGGGCAATTGTAGCTCGTGAATATGTCTTTTCACAAATATCCTGAAGGCAGCGAACAAAGTTATTTAGTATAATCTGTATCAAGACGCAATATCATTGAGAGTGGTGGTGTTAGATTAAAGAAATGGTTAATCGGTGGATTGGGAGTCTGATTTTTCAAAAATATATTCATATTTATTAATAATGGAGTGTTAAAAAATGGAGAAAAAATAATCTCGTTGAAAATGGCTCTGAAAGTATTCGAAAACCAAAAATATGCGCAAAATTTCCTTAAAATACGTAAGTACCACTCCATTATGAATTTGATTCATACTATACGTAAACGAAACAATATTGTAAATTGTCATTAGATCATTCAAGATTCAGATGCAGCTAGTATTTTGCGTGCTGTCTGGATCTGCTTGTATTCTAGAGGCTTTATATGAACTTAACAGCATGAATATTCTACCGTTCACTTTCTTTTCCGAATTTATAAATCGTTATGTAAGTATTATACCAGAAATAATGAAAACACATGGCAGTTATAAGCTACGAATCCCGTTTATTCCGTATATCAATCAATGTATATCACATGACGTGTGTTCTTGTTATTCTTTCCACCTTTGGGGCAGCTAGAAGTCGGTTTTGCGGGAATCACAAGAGAACATGCAACCATACATCCCACGGCTGCTCAATGCGGCTTGGGACGGGGGGAGGGATCGAACCCACAACCTTTCCTCCTCACGGATTCATAGGCCGACGAGCTACCAGCTGAGCTACTACGCCCTCCATCCTACTACGACAAATCCCGTATCTTCCATACTATCAAATAATGTTCGTGTTATGAATAGGACAGGGGTTGACAAAACTGATAAGACAAAAAAGTCCTAGAGGGAAGAGCTTGTGAAGTTATCAGCTTTAATCTGGGCAAAACTATCTAGGAAACAGAAAACCTATGGTCGATCTCAAGATCAAGGTTTCCAGCGCGGTATCACGGCGGGGCGCAGTGTTATTTAAAATGAATGCAAAATCGGTGGACGTGTTGCGTTTTCTCCAAAAGTACGTTCTTTTTTTATGCGCTCCACTCGTGATGCTGCGCTGGGAACCTATGTCTTGTGATAGATTATATATACATATATGTCCGCGTAATCACTTCGGTGTTTAGTTGTATACCTACTTCTTTGTGTTAGCAACATTCAATTCAATATCCTTGGCATTTGTCAGCACCGTTGTTCGTGATGAAATGTGGAAAGCTGTAATCCGAATAGTGCCTAGAAAACAGAATCGGATACTCTCAAATAGTCCTGTTAATAGAAAAACGACCAGGGACGGCGAAATGGTGAGCAATTGTTTGTCTAATTAGTCTGTATTAAAGAGTTAAGAAGTGGATGAAATAGTTAAGTGTTATATTTAATAATCTAAATAATTACACATAGGACAGGACAAATTATAACTTTATAAAAAAATTCCGTTTCGCCCCTTAGCTCATGACGAAATCTATTTCTTATTCGATTTGTCGGTGTGGGTCGTTTATATAAATGAAGTCAAAATCGGTGGACTTTCTTTTCTTTTGTTGAAATGTACATTCATTTTTATTGAAGACCTCCTTTCCCCAGGCTACTGTACTCGAAACCTCGTGATATTATAGAATCTATAGCTGGAAGACCGGCTGACGCTCAGCTTACCTGGGCCTTAAGGTGACATGAATCGGAGGATCTATTCTTTTTGAAATGTGTCAACCAAAACCCTTACTGTTATGTAAATATTTATTTCAGACTCAACAACCGATAACGACGCCTAGCCATTCGAACCAAGTTTACGCCATTTACTAGCAAGTATATCAGTGAATAGTACAAAATAGTTTTTATTTGTATGTGAATAAACTTTTAAATAACACCTAGTACATTGTATAAATGATCCAAATTAAACCAAAAGTTACCACACAATGTTTATTATTAGAATCGCAATTTCTCAAGGAGATCTGGAAACATATTAAGGGGAAGTTTTAGAAATGTTTAAACCTCCCTGGCTCGACTCTCCCTGGTTGGCATTAATAAATGAAAGAACAGTTCGGAGTCATATTTGGGTCTCCGTAGTCAGCGTCGGAGTGTACATTGGTATCTGAGACAGTGTTTTGCTTATTGGTGACGGATTTTGAGGCCGATTGATATTTTCAGACCAGTTATAGTCTATCTCAATACCTAGTTGGTGCGTTTTCTCGTACATACATTTTTATAACACTGCGCCCCGCTCAGATACCGCGCTGGAAACCAAGGTCTTGAGATGGACTATAACAGTGTTTCAGACCATATCCACTCTTTTCTCTTTTCTAGCCGGTTTGCAGTTTGCAATTGTGTTCGGTTTAATTATTTTCTGATTCAAACATATTTTCTTCACATTTTTCGACGAAGAGCTTCTAACACTTTCAATTCAGAAATGCTAATTTTTTTTAATCAAAATTCCTTCCTTGAAATGTTTTCAAGGAATTATGTCGTCTAATATATTTTTTATTAATAAACGGAGAGCTATAATACTTGATTGTGTTGGAAATTAGGATATTGGAATGATGTTTTCTGTTTAGAACCATCAGTTTTATATAAAAAGGTGTCCAGCCAATCCTGTTATTCACTTTTTCAATGTCTTCCTTTCCATTGATTCTCTTGCTAGTTCCATTCGTATCCGCCGGTTTTGGATTTGACGTAGCTAATTGGTTGAGAGAACCACAAAAGGTACGTCTAGCTTAGATCAAGGTTCTTTTAACTATAGTTATTTGTTTAACGTAAACCAAAGCCAAAAGCGCGTATCATATTATAAAATATTAAAAAGTACCCCTGTAGACTGTAGTGAAGGTTTAACTTGCATAACAAACAATCAAACTGAACTATTTTTAAATTGCAAAACATTTCAATTGAAATGATTCTCATGTTACCAGTTGTAATCTGGGTTAGTATTTTATAAGTAGCTGCTTTATTTTTGTAACCACACGGCAAATTTATTTCGGGGCTTCTGTAACGGTAAAATGGTTCCCCAGTCGTTACAGCCATAAGGTACAGTGTCGGGAACAAGATATCCCCGTTAACCTCGCCCAATCTTAAATCAACACGTTGTGTACATAATACTTTTATGAGATCTAACTGTGACCGAATGCTTTTTGGCATTCACAGAAGTCTTAATAAGGCACCTTTTCTATGGCGCCAACACAATTAGGCAAGTAACATTCAAATTGGGTAAGGTAACTCATATCGACTACAAAGTTTATTCATAAGTAAACGACTTCCACATAATTGTGTTACGATATAATGGTTCCCCAGCCATTATAGTTATAACGTACAGTAATGTTGATCGTTAGTTGTTTCTTAGTTGGAATAGATTTTATAATGAACAAAATAACCCGATTTTAAGATCTGTGTGAAGGGACAACTGAGATGTAATGGAAAATCACAACCAGATGTGCTAATAGAACTATGGGAACAGGATGGTGTGGGGACAAATGTTTGTAAGTTGTTCGAAAGTTGGTTTTAGAGATAGGGCACTTGACTAGTCCCCTATCTCTAAAATCTCGGTTTATTCAATAATTCAATGTACAATAAATACCACGTCTAATTTATTTTTTCATAAAAATCAATATATATTTGTGAATATACCTATTTTGCGTGTTTTATATAGATCCCTCAGTCCTTTCAGTTGCATGTACTTTGTCGGCCGACCATAGCTTATTAAACAAGCATTTTCTGCGTAATTTAAAACACAAAAGAACTTCAAAAAGAAACAGAGATATTTCCTGGAAAGTCTGAATTAATATCAGCGTTATCAAAATATATACAAAGTTTGGTATTTTACAGTTGATAGCGACGGCTTGCTCAGCACCACAACCACCAATAAGACTGGAGATTTCGAGGTTTGTTTTTTTAGCTCTCTTTGGCTGATAAAGTAACATTTATATTGATTTATGGTAAAGAAGTAATTTCAGAAATATGTTGGAGAGTAAGAATGAATTCCTTAGTCTAGGGCAGTGATTGTAACTAATTTTCGTTTTGAATCACTAGACAAAACGCAAATTTAGTTCCAACTTTCACTTTAGTTTATGTTTCTATTATTATATTATAAAATTTACATTCAATATCTAGAATTCATTTTATTTGCAATTCAACTAATTTTCTTTATTTATAAAAATTACTTGCGGCCAAATCCGTTAAAAGCTTGTATCTATGTAACATTCTTATACAGCTATGCGGATCCGAGAGCGAGACGCTGGAGATTGAACCTTATGTAATTATACACCATTATTGTGGTAGCGGTGAAGTAGGTTACATAATATTAAACGTTAAGGGATTAATTGGTTACGAACACATTCCAACTGATTTATAATTGAAATATCTTATTGTTTCTTGGATATATAGTCCATTTCAAAATCTAGACTGAATTGGGCCGGCCTCATGCGATGCACGGTGTAACTAAACTTTCCCTCTCTTCGGGCGAGAAAACTTTTGAAGGCAAAATTTACAACACCATGCATCGTATGAGGCCAGCGCAATGCAGTCTATGTTTAGATATAGACTATAATTGACCAGGGCTAGCTAATAAAGATTATACATAAACTATTTAGCACATGCTTTGTTATATGAAGTATCCTGAAACAAATTCCAGATAGTTTTAATGAATATAGTAGTCAAAACTAGGGCAAACCAATATTACAATAGTGCTTACAATGTGTATTTCTTCATTATACCTTATATAGGGTTGCGTGAAACTGTTCAAGTCGAAAGCTCCGTCAATTTCTATTGGTGGATCATATGATATGAAGACTGTTTACTTGGATCAACAAATCCTCAATACCGAAGAGAAATGCGGATAATTTAAAGATAAATGATGCATTTCTTGAATAATAATGAATAATGAACATGTATCTTGTTTAACTAATTTTCTACAATTCACGTTATTCACTGCATTTCGGATGTAACTACAAGCTTGAACAAGGTATTTCAATGGCACTCAAATAGTCGGCTCACTGTTTAAAGAGAGACAACGTTGATTTTTCAAAGACAAGTTATGTGTTAACGTTGACATGCTCCCTTCGATGCTTTTGTGGAATTTCTGATGGCTATTTTGCCGTTAGGTGTCCGAACTAGTTAAAATATGACCAAATATGTTATTACATAAGTTATGTGGTTCCGAAAACAAGTTCAACCAAACAATGCCTTAACTTAAGATTCAACAAAACTGTCAGCTAACCATAAGACCGGTAAGTTCCTTTGCTCACTACTATCTATTTGTTCAGGTTTCTTAAATAATTATTTGAAAAAACCCGAGTAGCCGTAATGCTTGTGATTTCAAAAGCAGTCATCGGAATTATGACTAAGTATTATCTAGTAGATAGCATACTCCAATTACTAGCTCTCCAATAGTAACAACATTCACTACGCTGTTTTAGACTTGCTTTATTCTTCTTATTCTTCTTCTTATTCCCACCCTGAGCGGTCGGTTTCCTAATATTCTCTCTACTAGTATCTAGTATTCGGATTCCGCCGCAGCAAAAGGAAGCGACAAAGGAGATAGCTGGAGAATCCTTGGTAGAAGCCTTAGACAAGCAACCAAGTAAGTCTATGTAATCATGGGGAAAATATCTGTGGCAAACCTCAACTGTCAAAGTCTAAGAACCCCAAAACGACTAATAGAACTGGAAGAAGGTATGGAACAATTGAAATGGGATATCTGTGCTCTTACTGAAGTGCGCCGTGACGGGTCCGGTACCGTTTTACTAAACAAATCAAAATCAACTCTCTACTATAGCGGAGTAGGTAAAACAAATGGTGTTGGATTTTTGGTTAACAACAACTATAATCAGCATATTCTACACTTTGAAGCGATCAGCGATCGTCTATGCTACCTTGACATCAGTACAACTAAAGGACTGCTTCGAATAATCTGTGTCTACATGTTCACGACCTCTTACAACGATCCTGAATATATACAGCTGCTAAATTCCATTAATCAGTACACCGTTCCCACGGCCAAAACAACAGCCCATAGATCTTTCCAGTTTCTCATAACAGGAGATTTTAATGCACAACCTGGGAAAAAGGAAGATACTTACGAAAGAGCTGTTGGACTTTACGGATTGGAACCAAGAAACGACCGCGGACAGATGCTCGTTGAATGGTGTATGAATCACAAGCTTGTCATTGCCAATACTTTCATCCGAAACCGTGCTGGCAAGAAGTGGACATGGAGATCGCCGAACGGTACCACTTTCCGCCAATACGATCTATTTCTCCTACCTTCCACAAAAAGTGTAATGAAACTAGATGTCATAAACCAATTTGCGTACAAAAGTGATCATAGATTGGTTAGAATAATACTACAAATCGGAGTCAAGACCAAGCGATGGAGAAAACCAGCCAACCATGAAAAATTTATTCAATGGGATCTCTATCAAACAGGACTAGATATGGAAACATACGATACCAACCCATCTATTGATCTTCAATATCAAGATCTTTGCTCCAAAATGAACGAAATTGCTGAACTGGCTACTACAACTAAAGAGAAGCCTCCAAGAATAAGCAATGCAACCAAGGAATTGTTCAAGGAAAGACATTCTCTTCTCGCAAGCTCTTCAGTATCGGATAAAATAAAACTAATTCAAATTAATAAATGCATAAGAATTGGTATCCACAACGACTTGGAAAATCACCATCTGCGTCTATATAATTCTACTATTGCGTCGAAGAAAACACTACTGAAAAACGAACCAACTAGGACGGTAATTACAAATATGCGAAAAGTCGATGGAACAGAAACAAAGTCTCCAAGTGAAGTAAAGGAAGTTATTGTCGCATTCTACAATGACCTATTTGCAAAATCTGTTGTCAACATCACACAAATGGCAAACAATATCGGCAATAACGAAACACCCCTTCTGTTTACACGTGACGAAATCAGATGGAACATAAGCCAACTTCGCAAAAATGTAGCTGGCGGTCACGATCGCTTAACAATTGAAATGCTGAAAAAAGCACCAGAGAAAGTGCTCAACGCAATAACCACCCTTCTTAACGGATGCCTCGAAAATTGTATAATTACCAATAACCTGGGTAATTTAATAGTATCACTCATCTACAAGAATGGCGACCCCAAAGAAGTCACAAATTTCAGACCAATAGCGGTGTCATCAACGATTCTTAAAGTACTAATTCGTTCAATTCAACGTCGGATACAGCAGACTCTAGAAAGCCACCAACCTAAGGAACAAGCCGCATTCCGTCGAGGATTTTCAACAGTGGACCACATCATTACAGTGAAGAAGTAGACAAATGCTACCAATACCAAATTCAAAGCTATATAGTCTTTGTGGATTTTAGCAAGGAATACGATACTGTTGAACATGAAGCTGTATGGAAGGCCCTACAATCCCAAGGAGTCAATTCTGCCTATATTTAATTGCTACAACATATATACGGCACCTGTCAGACGCAAATTCGAATCCCAAACGGAGTTTACCGTCGAACGTGGTGTTAAACAAGGATGTCCTTTGTCACCCATAATATTCAACTCGTTGGAAACTGTATTTCAACAATGCGAATGGAACGACATGGGAATTTCGATTAATGGCGAGAAGCTCACCCATTTGCGATACGCTGACGACATTGCTCTCATTGCTACTACTGCTTCAAAAGCTCAACATAAGTTGAACGACCTCCAAAAGCAGCGAAAACTGTTGGACTGGAAATAAATGAAGGAAAAACTGTTGCTATTACTAACTACGCTAAACGACCAATAACTCTGAATGGTACCAATATTGAATACAATGACAAATTTATCTACCTGGGAAGAGCATTAAGTTTCCAATATGATGAACAAATCGAACTCACTAGGCGAATACAAT
>JAQGAV010002612.1:0-14985 GCA_034691345.1 Phasmarhabditis papillosa
CAGAAGATTCCGGAAAGATGTGCCGCAACCCTGCGCCGAAGAAATCTCCAATTATTTGTGTGATACGTGCGATTACAATTCAATAAATCCTTTAATACTTTAAAGAATAGTGAGCAAGTAAAGAATTGCGAGATGTGAACCAAACCTATGATAGAAAAGGGTTTCCCAGCGGTGAAAGAGAAAAACCTATCTTATGATAAAGGCGATACTGGAAATAAATTATGGTAATTATTATTTACAATATATGTGTATTGCTTTTGTTTGGTTATTCATTTTAAGAAGCACGAGATTACTGATATTTGAAAGGAAGAAAAGAAACCAAAGAACTATGTAGCGGGAACTTTAAACAAAGTACATAAGGGAGGAGGATTTTGCCTTCGGGAGGATTCGAAGAAGCGTCCTCTGTTCAAATTTATAAGGCGAAGTTTCCACAAACACTGGGCCACCGCGCCTCCAAGAAAAAAGATAACATCGCAAAGTCTCCTTGAAAATATGTATCATCAGAACTAGAAATATATATCCAAATATTTCCAAACTTATATCCATATATCCAAACTATAGAATATATATTAAAACTTGGAAAAGGATTCAGAACTATTGTCTTGCATTAATTAGTAACATGGATAACATTATTAGCATTAGCGTAACCTATGGAAACAGTTCTATACTGCAAATTATAGCTGCTAACTATTCCTAAACATTGGAAAACATTTTTCTGTTACAAAATATGTAACATTTAAATATATATACCAAACCCAAATCTATTCCGAGAAAATCATAGGGGCTAGAATTACTTACAAAGAAGCTATTAGCAATGCAAACAAAGAAAATGTCAAAACGGGAACATAAATAGAAAAACTGAGACCAAAAACAATATTTATAGTCGGTTATATTGACTTTAACCAAATGAAAGTCAGCTATCTCATTAATTATTTAACTGTTTTCCTGTGGTGTACATATTTGAATGAAAAACATACGGAAATGAAAGAACGTCACAGGTAAGAGACGAGGAAAGTGAATGTTTCACAGATGTTGAAAAATGTTTCGGGAACGTATTGTTAGTAGCTCTTCTATTAATATTTCAAAGAAACAGATAACTATAACCCGTTAATGAAGCTTACCTCTGTTTTATTTTTCCAAGACTATGTTTATTGTTGTATGAAATCTTGTGAAGGCGTTTCTGTTCAGAGTAAAGATACGATACGAATAATGTATTCTGAATAATGGAAGGTAGGTAGATGATAAATATTGCGTATGTGTTTTATGCAGATGTATAAGAAAAGTATGCAAGTGATCTATAGTCCATAACAAAAAATACTGCAGTGAGCGGTGTTGTTTGAGGTTTCAAAAATCGCCCATTCTGTGGCAGAATGAAACTTTCATTATATGGTCCAATGCGCAATTTTTTGTTTGTTACCAGAAAAATATTACTAGTTTTATTTTGAATCATATCCAGAAAAAGACACATATGCAACTGCGGAAGCCTACGTATACCACCGCGCTCTGGGGTCTTCTGTTTGTTATAGACTATACCAGAAACAGTTTTCTGTACTGAAGACGTTCAATTTAGCTTGGAAGCAAAAAAACCAATCAATAGCGAATTGGATTGTTGCTTAAATGCTTATACTTGTTTTATTTAACTCAATTGAAGTTAAGAAATGTTTAAAGATTTTACCAAAAAGTCCTTTAACAAAAAGGATATATACATAGCTAATATTAAACATATAAATATTCGATTATAATATAACATTAAAACTCAACAGTACAGGAATGCAAGTCTTTCAGTAGGTACTTACCAACCTTAAGGCGGTTTGCAGAACTTGGAAACATTTACTTTAGACGATAAGTAAAGGGAGACTTATCAAAATATTCGGCAAATAAATCATATTTAGTATAATCCAAGCAGAAAGAAGACATATTTATCTCATATACTGAATGACTACATTTTTAATATAAGATTTGAGGAATATTGGACGCCTCCATCCGCGAAACGAGTAATTAAAACCAAATGTTTCCGAAAAATTGGCCACGGCTCGACTAAATTTGACAAAGAAGATTGAAAATAAGCAAAGTTACAATATAATATGGGATTATTTTACCTAAAACGAATTGTTTCAAAACCAGCTATTCGATACTTTTGAAATGATGTGAGTTTCGAATGTACTAGTTGGAAATAAAGGAAAGCTAGACCGATCAAAAGCTATAAACCGAGGTTAACTCTAATTTTCCCATTAAAAACACTCCAATGCTGATTAAGTTACGTGAGTACGTAATAAAAAGAGCCGGCAACTGGACATGGCCGCTGCGTAACCGCTCGCCCCAGACGGAATTCCAGTCACTACACAATATGACTTGCCAACGGGACGAGACGGCTCTATAGCGGTGTTAGATTTTAGAATAAATATTAAGATAGAGTGATATTTACATTAGAAAGAGCTCAACGGGTTTAAATGTCGTACTAGAATACAAGCTAGTTGGACAAAGAATTATAGTATAAATACTCTCAAAGAGAAGGATTTTTAATTGAATATGAATGTAATGGGATTGTTATTCTTAAGCATAACTGTGAAATAACAGTTTACTGACTCATAATAAGTATTTTGAATACTTTTAATGGTATATTGTTTATCATGTTTATTGATGTAATCAATTAGACTGGTCATTTACTAAAAGTTGCAACATTTGGTTGTGGAGTTTTACTATTTATTCCTTATATCAATGTATATCACTTGACGGGTGTTCTTGTTATTCTTTCCATCTTTGGGGCAGCTAGAAGTCGGTTACTGGGGGAATTACAAGGGAAGAGAAGAAGAGACAAGAGATTAAGTATAGTTTTGCAACAGATTGCAACAGATCAGAGTGATTTTATGAATATGTGTTTTATTCTCATTTTCCTCGAAAATTTATGTTTTACATGCGGTGACGATTCCTTCTTAAAGAGAAGATCTGTATTGCCTCATAAACTTTTTAAATGTAAAAAAACTAAGGAATTCGCAGTCTACCGCAATTAAGGCAAATTTGGATTAATTAGACAGCAATATATGTCTTGTGGAAGCATAAATGTATTTATTTCAAAACTTCAATTGCCGGCTGTAAGCTTCATCGCGAAGTTATTCAAAATAAAAGAGTTGTCTATTTCTGAGAGTACCTTTCAAAATTTCATACCGACAATACCTTTGGATGTCGATCTCACTATAGTTTATTTATTAAACCAGTGGTTTAATGAGCCGGTCGGTCTATGTTCATCTTGTAATAAACTTCATTTTTTTAAACTAATTTTTAAACTAAATAGAGTTTACCCGGTGTCGCTTTCAATTAACCGACGTTAAGCCGCCAGTTTCCATGTTCAAGTGGACCTCTTTTAATTGAGTCTGCCAGAGACGCGAGGAGATAAATTATTTACGCCGTCCTTTTTAATTATTTTGCGAGCCTTCCTGCCAGAAACATAGGAGTAAAACATTTGAAATTAGTGAGTTAGAAGCGACAGATTTAGCTGCTGCTAAAGTTGACTGCAATAACCAACAACAATACACTACCGGGAATAAGAGTTGGTAGCAGCATGTTGACAGCTTAATGAGTGAATAATATATGTATATAAGTTAGGTTTTAGTTAAGCAAAAAGTTATACAAACAAAACATTCGTTTGCTAAAGTTATGTTATAACATTTAATGTTAGTAAACTAAAGTTATTGGTGGAACTATTTCGTTTCGCCCCCTGGCTCTATACGAAACTGTCCGGATCAGGGCTCGTCAGTAGAACGAACACTCATCTTGGTATGAAAATAATTATTATTTTAATATTATAGTTTAAAAGTGGTATAAAAATAATAATGATTTTAATATTATATTTTAAAAGATTGATAATTATATCAAAAAAGAAAGTATAACAATAGAAATATTGACTAATAATTCAGTGTCATATCACAGATGAAAAGGTAATGTTTCAAGTATATTGATGGATGTCACTGGTTAAATATATTAGTCAGATTGGGGTTCGATCGATGATTAGTGAATATTATATTTATATGACCAACTTGAGTGAAAAGTTAGTTGCAAAGATAAAGTCAGAATAGAGAGTATATAATAAATGGTTCATATTTGGATGAATGGTTGAACAGCTGATGCATATATGGAAGCTTATGTTTCATTTCTAGCTAAGGAAAATAACCGCACACAATTTATATTTGAAGCACTATTTTTGTAGTGAACACGTGCTCGATTGTAAAGGTACATTTGTACATTTATTTGTACTAGACTGCGAGGGGCTGCTCACATAATAGACATATAGGAGTAATTATAGATCTAGACCATAAGGATCAAACTTAATGGAATAGAGGAATAAGAACAACGAAACCGCACAACTTAGGCTTTATTGCAACGAAATGAGGTTTATTGCAACAATTAGGCTTAGATCAACAAACAAACATGTTAACTCGTTAGGCGAGATTAACAAATACACGAATACATGCAACGAAAGCTCGAAGAGTGCAGAATTCTGCACAGTATTAACGCCTAACCAGCAAAATGGGTGAGAGTTCAAAAAAAGGTAGCATTAACGAAGCTTCAGAACCTAATTCTAAGCATTTATTCATTTAGTTGAAAAGCATTTCTGTTGCTCTCCGCACAAGTGTGATGTTATTTATTTTACATCCGATTTTACACCCAAACACTTTATTTGATTAACTTGTGTCGTTCTACTGGTTGTCAAGGTGTTGTGACATATTACAAGAAATAATATAAAATGCATGGAAGCCAAATGGGAACATATACTGACTAAACTAACTGGAAACAAAATACTGGAAAACTTGAATAGTAGTTTTGAATATAGTACAGGGAATAGGATTGAATCATTTATTAGTAAAATTCGCCCCTTATAACGGGTTGAATAACAAGAATACAAGAAATCACAGAATACCAGTGGGCCTTTCTGAGAAGGGAGACAGGGTGGATTCTGAGGGAATATTCCAATCCACAACCCGTTACAGAAAGAGGTAATTGTCACCATCGGAAGTAAAGTCGCTTCAAGTAATCTAGTTAGTACATTATTTAGTATGATGGATATGGATGTAAAACCGCAAAATCTAGATCAAAATAAACTTCTAAATTTGGTAGCAATGATTTCAATTGAATTTTCATAATGAAAGTTGAAAGTTGGTTTATTCATTTTACGAAACACAAGATCACATATATTTGGAGCGAAGAAGTGAGATGAGGGAGCCATAGGAAGAGGGACTTCATTGCACAGCATTCATGGATTGGAGTTCGGGATTCCTACCTGAATACACTGCGTAATGTGAATAAATGCCCGACCATAATGGACCGGTCTTCTATTTTTGTTCTTCAGGAACCCGATCATTTCACTCTATTACTACGCTCCTACTAGATAGTTTTACTATACAATCTGATTTAATGTTAACTAAACAAGTAGGCCGTTTTTCAAGGAGAAGCCCATATGCGAATTTGAAATATCAGGGTGATGTCTATTACATCTATTAGATCGTAATGAAGATCGTAAATTATCCTATCGTCTACAATAACTACATAAGTATTTTTGAAACATTCACTTTTACCCAAATTGAGTAGATTATATTTATACAGAATAATTCATGTTCAATAAATTAGTAAATAGTGATTATTGCAACGGATATTCAATAATTCTCAATAGCAAACTTTTTCGAAAGATCGCAAATTTGAAAAAGAATCTGCGTTCAGAGCTTGTTTTCTGGCTATTCATAGAATAATCAAATAATCTTCCGAAAAGCTGTTGTCGAGCCAAGTCACGCCTATTTTCATATTCAGGAACGTTATTTATATGCACATGTGAATGTGAAGTTTTTACTCTAGGGAATTGCCCAGGGGGAAACAAAATGTTTCTTTATACGAGAAACTATGAAACATTTAAAAAACAAAACGAGAAGGAACAATGTTTATGGATAAGAACAGTTTATCAAGTAAACAGAAAGACTTAAACCCAGAGTTATACGTTTTTCGAAAGATTCAAATATACTAAATGTTATGTTAGGTTGTATATTTATACGCCGTTACGCCGGAGGGGGGTCTTATCCAGTGGGGTATAAATTATTCCTCCTTTTGGGGTTCTATTCATTCTTCGAACGGTATTCCGATTTTTCTTCTTCATCCACAGTAACCTTCTGTAAAGGTTTACTATAGTTATTAGTAACATTATTTGTAGTTTAATATATTTGATTTTTATTGGTCAACTATCCTTCTTTTCAGATTCTTTTTCTTCTTTAACTGTCCAATCCATTCTAAGTTCTTGCTAATATCAATGGTTAGTGAGTCCGTCTAAGAATCCTCGAGGATTAGAGGCTGTGGGTTCAAATCCTCCCCCTTCTCAAGCCCAATTTTGTCCCTGTTTAATGTAGGCCTGGAACTGGCTTCACTGAAGCAAACAAATATTATCCTGGCGATTACCAAAAGGCCCAGAACCACCCTGCTCCATCATATATTCAATAGTGTAGCAGATTTCAAGTAAATGTTTCACTGTTTCTTTTAGAGTAGTTTTTCGGGGGGACGACAGTCGGCCGTTTGGGGATCAATAATATAGAACACCAAATGATTAATAAATGTATCCTGATTTCTCTTTTTTGTTTATTTTTCAAACTCTATTCATTTCCAATATTTTGGTCCCGTTTCCAAGGTGAACAAAAGGTCGCCAAGGATACATGGCCCATTCAGTTGTTAGCTTCACTTTTTGTTTTTGCATTGTTGCTGCATATCCAGGTTTGATTTACGAAATGTAGGTTAAAGTAGGTTAAAGTAAAGTAAACATAATAAATACCTATTTACTTAACGAATTGCTGGGTCTTTCAAGAGTTCTTATTACTAAAGTCCTTATCCGTAAATACTTAGTCACCTTTTGGTCAGAGTATATTTGCCCTGTATTCAAAGTTTTGTTTATTATCAGCGGAAGAATTCAAGGATTCTGTATCGACATCATTTCAGAAAATATGGCCCTCTTAACCTATTGCGGTCTCTACTCCTCCATTCAGGATTGCAGCGTGACCGACTGTAAATTTAGAAACCAAAACCACTTTCACTGCAAGATTGAACGGTAAGTCTTTGCTTACTTCTATTATTGTGCAGATATTTTTATTAGCTATAGCGATTGCCACCTGGTTACAGTATCTAGCACCTAGTATAGTTCAATCTACTATAAACAGGGTTTCTCATGTTTTTGGTTTTAACCTGCATATTTTGGCTCGTTTCCCATTTGTGAATAGGTTTGCTCCCCGCTGGTAATTTATTAAATTTTTCCCTCATTCTTCCCTGGTTTGTAAATAAGTTATCGAATAAAACTGTAATCACTATAACACTAAAGGTAGTTGAATACATCCGTCACAATATATGTACCGTTCAGTATTCCAATTTGAAATGTACCCACAACTTTTTAATTTTATAAAAGTTTAATTAAAAACTGTAAAATAATAAACTTAAGATGTATAGTTTATATCATTATTGTAGGTGTCATTTTGCTGCCGATGATGATTTGATTGTCGCCAATCACATTACATTTTTCCACAATGAACGTTTAGTGCTGCCAGTAAATGTTTCATACTTTCATATAGGTTGGCGTTTAAAGTATCATTAGTTTGATCATACCCAGGGCTGCGTATTCAGCAGGCCGGCCTAGTCCAGGCCAGGCCAGGCCCACTTTTTGAGGGGGCGGAGCTAGCCCGGCCTAGGCCGGCCTGTTTCGGCCTGTGACGTCACATTATCAAACAAAACCTTCAGCAAACACTATGAAACATTTACTTTTGCTCTATTTTGACATGACGGTTGAGTCAAAAAGACCCAAGCAGGCCGGAGCAGGCCCAATTTTTAAAAGTCGCAGGCCGGCCTATACGCAGCCCTGATCATACCCCATATTACCTAAACATATATGAATAAATTAATTGTAAGAATCCGACGATAATTTTTCGACTAGACTCGCGGTTAACGAGTCAACTTATATTTTATAACTGCGAATCCTTTCCAAAACTAAAGATACGCGAATCTCCTTTTTCGACATACCAATCCGTATCCAGATCTATTCAATAGGTTCCGAATCCCCTCGTGTGAGCGGATTACGTTTGATACAATATTCATTAATGAAAATACAATAGTTCATGAAGTAATAATACATCTAACTGAAATTCTGCAAATTACAGATTCTCCCTGTAGTTTCACCGATGATTGTGAATATTCCATGCAGAAGAGCCATTTTCACTGTTCGGAATGCTCAAAGGTAATGAAGAGTTCCTGCTATTAAAAATAATAGCATTATTATATTCATTAGAATTGTTCCTTCTTTTTTTCATTTTCTCCAACCAAAGGTGATTGACAATGCCTCCCCGCCAAAATCTACCTTCCGAGACCAGTCTAATGAGATATTACTTGACTTGTAGATATTTTTTTTCTTTTCACTTACTTTGTCTCGGTAAAACAATAAAACTATTCTATTCTATAGTCTGTATCAAGATATTTGTTTCCAACGCTATTATTAAAATTATTTGTTTTATTATTAAAAATAAATGAAAATGGGAAGATGGGGAGACTTTTCTTCTACGTACATTCATTTTGATCTAACACCTCTCACGATTGCAGCGCTGGAAACCTTGCTCTTAGTAGAAACTATATATACAATAACAAAACTAAGTTGAATGAGTAAAAGACAGTTCTAATAGCACAGACTGGCTCATATCCCCGTAACCAATAGTTAATAACAGTATTTATTATCATTAATTTGTTTACAGATATTCCTCGACCTTATGAACAATTGTATTCATACAGAAAGAAAGCAAACTAGCAACGAGGTGAGTTTTATTATGACCTTGTTAACAGACGGTAACTAGCGGAAATGGAACGATATTCCTTAATTGAATTCATGTTCTGTCGAGGTATACATAGTCATATAGTCAGCGCCGAGAGTAATAATAGAGTTTCACTTGCGTATTTATTGGATTTTTAACACCGCACCTGCAGGTAAATTGCACGGGCGTACTTGTATACTATTAAACGAAGAGTAGGCGCCAGATGCTGGCGCGGTGCTCGCAAAAGGGGCTCAGACGAGCGTTGAATTCACTCCACTCCATCATTAATCTTGGCGCTGACTATAGTTGTGTTCAATTGAAAGTGAATAACAGCTGCTGGTACATAACACTTAATTATTGCAAAATTAATTATTGTAGAACAGATTCTAACTTCGATTCTCAAACATCTTTTTAGGTGTGCACTCGTCCTTTCTGTAAACTGAAGAAAAAGGAGCATTACCATTGTAATTTCTGCGATCAGGGATTCTCAAGCAAGGATAAATTCCTTGCTCATGTCAAGAAACACAAGTCTACAACGCAGAAGAGAAAACAACTAGAGAAGAAACAAAAAGAACCAATCCCTGAGAAATTAACTCTTAGAAGACCGGTTTTTGCTAATATCTCATCCGACCTGTTCACTTTAAACCCTTTGATTCCATTGAAGCCTCTTGATGCAGATGAAATCTTTACATCCAATTAATCAATGAATATGTGAATTAATATACTTTCATATATAGTCTACGGACGAATCTCATATAGTTTAAAGGTCTATTTGTTATAAGGCGAGCGCACAATTATATCGGTTCATTCGTCGACTATACTATACTTTCCAATAACTAGGAAGTCAGAATTAAATCACATGTCAATGTTTTAAAACATTTGTTTCGAACCCTACCGGGATTGAAAAATTGTATAGTTCAATTCGACAATAATAACGGACTGTTAAAATCTCGTTAAAATGGCTTTGGAAGTATTCAAAACCTGAAGATTTCCATAAAATACGCAAGTAAACACTCTATTATTCCCCTTGAATCAGACTATATAAACTTTCATCTGAATAAAGCGTTGTTAGATAGATAGATTAAAAAGTAGAAAACACTAGTGGTTTGGCATCGTTCAAGCGTAAGAGATTTAAGACCAAATGTCAAAAGAGGCCAGCGGCATATTCAGAATTAACTACTATTCTAGTAAAAATAATTCAGCCCCAATTGACAAATCAAAAGTAGTTAGTTACCATTTTCATTTATTAAAATTCACTAATTTCCCCGAATTACACTTGATTGTTAACTTAATAATCAGTTCACATACCAACTGTCTTGAAACATTAGCTTTATAATAAATGTGTCTGAGTGCAGTTTGAAGGTAGCTGATTCTCGTTTTCGACCTACAGTATACCTTCAGTGGCTGTCACATAATGATGCAACAGTGGGGCGACAGTCTTTTTCGAATATGAGTGTTCTTTGTTTTAAACGATCATGGAAAGTCAAAATACAAAGAACTATCATATACTAAAATGATTAAAGAAAATAGCTGTGCAATTTCAGTGAAAAGAAGAGGGAATCGCCAAGTTGTGAATATTTCGGAAGGATTAAGACTCGAGAGGAGCCAAATCCGAAGTAACCTATATACTATAGTCATTTTCTGAAGCAATTTGGAGATTTTGAGAAGAGATGAAGGAGAAGAAGAAAATACATTTTCAATTACTAGATTTGCTGTATACTCTCTACCTTGTTATGTTTTTTTTGAATATTTAGACATAACTTCAAATGCGTCTGATATATCGTGGCTAGTATATTCATACAAAATATCCGTCAATTGATGTAACCAAGTTAAATACACAGCAACGATACACTTGAATATGAACGGAAAAGAAGGAGGTAAGAACATAGATTTCCAATAATATTTCTTTGAACTAACCGTTTATTTTGAAGATCTGTCCGTTTAATCAAAGAACACTCACATTTATAACATAACAAAGCAGGTTCCCGAAATGGGTGGTATCACCCTAGACTAAAAGAATGCAATTGTTTGATATTTAGAGAAGGAGTTCCGTTCAAAGAACGAACAAACCGTTATAGATAGAAGCGTACCATAACAGTTAGAACCTTCTCTAAAGAAGAACTCTGCAACATTTCTATTATTTAGTTTCCTTGTCTATCTTAATCGCTCATTTTAATATGTATTTACCTTTTTTAATAGTATTTTAATAAATTTTTAATAGCCCATTCAATCGATCTTAAAGGTTGCAAAATTGGTTGTTATTTCATTTCTAAGGCCATGAGACGAACTTTGTTGCAAAACATTCCAAAAGACAGCTGTTTTACTTTTATTTTATTTGTTTTTCAAACAATTTAAACTTTATTTATTGATTTATGTATATAAAATACCTATAATTTAGTTTAATATGTTAAAGAACGCCGTTAGATCCTTATGTAGTATTGCAAGTACTACTGCTAACAGTTCAAAAACAAATGTTTCGCCTTACTTGATTGAGAGGTAAGCAATGTTTCCACAATAAAGGGTAGCAACCTACTGATATTGATTATACAATAAGAATTATTGACCTGGTGTAGGATTCTACGTTGTACAATTTACTTAATTGCTCTATTATACATTAGTTTATCCTATAATTTCAGAACATCCTCTGCCAAAATGTTGGAAAATCTTAAAGAAGAATTTAAAAAACTTGCAAATGTTGAAGAATTTAATAGAAAAGCAGCAAATGTAAGTTACACCAAAATTTCTTCCCGGCAGTAGCCTACTAAATAGTTGACGAGTTGTCTTACTAGGGAACACTTAAATTCCCTGCATAAAGAATCAAGTTAAATAATCCATCGAAATAGTTTGATCCCAGCCGTCTTAAACAATATTACCTAAATATTATATTTACAACATTCCACTTATTTGAAACATTTAGGTAGTTCCTATATCGGCGAGTCCTGAAAAGATAGTATGTGAAATGGTAGTTGAAAAACAACATACAAATACTAAGGTAAGTGCAATTTATAATAAAATAAAGAAATTAAACTTAATGGAACTAGTAGTGTTCAACTTAACATATTACAAGAACGGAATTCAAAGAGAATGTTTACTGACTCTAAGCTAATTGTCCTATCAAATGAAACCGAAGGTCCTTTTCTCAGAATTGCAAAATATTAAATAAGCCTGTTAGGAGAAGAACATGTTCATTATAAACAAACTATAGCCTTTTTATAATTCTCGAATGTTTCAGGGAACCATTCACGGTGGTCTAACCGCAGCTCTAACCGATATTATTACTGCTAGAGCACTTGGTATAACAACTAAATGTGGAATGGCATCTGTCGAAATATCTGTTAGGTACCGTTAATAGAATGTTTTCAACGAAATTCAAAAACACGACTGTATTCATCTAATATTTATAAATTAGATATAAAACTAGGAACAATTTAACGGAAGCAGAATTTGTAAATGTTTCAACAGAGCACAACTTCATATAGTTTTATGAACTGCAGTTGTTCTAAACAATCTTGAGTATTAATATTACTTTCAACTTAAATCTTTTCAGTTACATCTTACCCGTCAAAATTGGAGATGTTCTCGAAATTTCCGCTTATATTCTCAAAAGTGGGCGGAGCATAGCCTTTACTAAAGCAGAATTTAGAAGAAAATCAGATGGAAGACTGGCAGCAAAAGTAAGTCAGTCTCTTGAAAATTAAATGTTTTATTAGTTCCTTGAAACCGTAAGCGGGAAATGCCCAATAAGCTCAGACATTGCGTTAATAATGATGTAAATTGCCAGCAATTTAAGCAATACTTTTTGTGAACAAGGAGCGGCAAATGTTTGCTACGGCCAACATTTCTTATCCAAGGAGGTCGTATATTAGAAAAGTTTTGCAAGATTGGTGCAAAATATCAACCAACGTGATCACGAAGAAGTGTCAACTATGCATTGCCATAGTTTTTTTTCACCTAATAGCTATCCTAAGCGAGGGGTCGTTTTGAACTAAATGATGGAAAACAATTTGCCGCTCCTTGTTTGTGAATGAGAACTCTAGACACTTTTATAAACTTTATATGTATATTCCAGGGCAAGCATACAATTGCTATACTGCCGGGACAACCCGGAGTCTTTGCTCAGAAATCTGAAGGATAAAAAGTGAAGGATTATTTATCTAACATTTGCAACATTTACTTCTTAGTAATTTCTTTGTGACTGAGTATTATTGTTCGCCAATCTGTTTTTGGTTACAATGCTTGAATTCGCTCAATATTATCCCGGTTACAATAGATGATGTTCATAAACGTTTATTAATATAAACATAAAATAAGCACAATAGAAATTCTTTCAAATATTAGAACAAATTAAATAAAGCTAACTATACATGGATCTATACAACTACAAATTTCTCAATATAGCAATCCTTTCTTTTTGCCGCATTTCGTCTATTTGTTCGATAAATTTATCTGCTGAGTATCTGCGCCGAAATTCAAAACACTCCCGCCAGGTAAAATCGTGACATTCTGAAGGGGAAAAAGTTGTTGAAACTGTTAGATTAAATAAAGATATATTCAATATAAAACAATGTAAAATCTGACCGCAGTTGTGCTATAATACAAACATTTCTATACGTTTGGAATTCATAAAATACCTTGTGTTCTTGTTTCTGGTAGCTTCTGCATAATACAGTGCATATAAGTATTCTAAGGTTTCCAAATGTTTCCACATTCAAGTTTTTTAATACTAAGACTAACCTAATTGTCGGATTTTTGTTTCTATTTCTATCAGCTGCCTTTGCTTTTCAGTATAAGCAAACATCTCAAGAGGGCCTGCAAAGAATTTTTTGTACTCTCCATTTTTATTATGTCTAGTTGGCTTCAAATAGATTGCTAAAACAGTAGCTAACCATAAATCTTATAATATTTTTGTAGTTTATTCATTTCTCTTATTGACTAAATATTAATGTTTCAACTAACTACAACTTGCGGGAAAAGTGAAGGTGCCATCCTTGTATAAAGTCACGCAGGGCGTCCTGCAACTGAGATCTGAGATCAATTTTCAAACGGCGTTATGTCAGCTTTGTTCGATTATTGCATTGGAATAGGTTATTTTGAGCCCATAAGCTAACCGAAGTTTTGCAGTTCCGGAAGTGTCTTCTAAGGCAATGATTCCCACCACTAATAAGATGATAAAAACAATAACATTCATCTTTTGAAATCTGAAAATATTCTTCTAAAGCCAGTTGTTCAAATAGTAAATAATAATTAGCACTGTTTGCTGCAAACTATAGTTCATCTCAAGGCATAGGTTTCCAGGGCGGTATCACGAGCGGGCGCAGTATTATAAAAATGAATGTAAAATTATTATTTTTATAACACACTGCCATGCTCGTGATACCGCGCTGGAAAACTAGGTTTTGAAATGGACTATAGGGGTCGTCCATATTTGTATTGGAATGATATCCCGCACACCACTAATTTCAACAAAATGCCTGCCAGTCAAACTTTTAATTTCAAAAGGCAGCGAAAAAACTAAAGTTTGAATAATAATAGAATGTTAGTCTTCTCAACATGGTTAACCATTTAGGTATTCTATAATATTGTGGTATTATCTGTAAAAGAAAGTATTGACGACGAAATGAAACATTTAAGAAAAGGTAGATAACCAATTGCAGCGTCTATAACCCATGCCATCCCGCCAACCCGTTATCAAAATAGTTTGCTTGTTCGAGTACTGTTTTATGGCCTGTTTCAATTATTTCGTTTTCTAGTCTTAGCACAATTTTCTCCATTGATTCACAAAGATAAGAATTTGATGTTGATTATTGAGCGGACTTTTGGGTGAAATCTTAACACCCGGAAAGTCTAGAAAATCTTATTACCAGAAAAAGCAAATGATCTAGAACTTCAGGTCTCTAAGGATCACCTAACATTCTTGAAGTCGAAACATTTACAAATTCAAAACTTAACTAGCTTGATGATGCTTCTATGAACCTACCTTGGCGAAAACTGTTGTTTGCAATGATACTACATAGTTCTTAATGTACACATTTGAAATACTTTATAAATATATGCCAGTATAAGACCATGGTTTCTCAAGTGTGTGTTTTAAAAGTGTGTTTATTGACCTGTAATCGCACGTATCACACAAATAATTGGAGATTTCTTCGGCGCAGGGTTGCGGCACATCTTT
>JAQGAV010002613.1:0-14980 GCA_034691345.1 Phasmarhabditis papillosa
CTAACTGCAAGGCCTAACCCGGCCTTACCCGGCCCGGCCCGGCCGTCCGGCCTGAAATTTTGGAGGTCAGGCCGGGCCGGGCCGGCCGGATAACCACCTCTGAGTTCAACCAACAAATGAGTGGTCTAATCATTCAAAAATTAGGAATAAATATTACTTGAATTGTCCGAAATACCTATTTTTGACAGCCTACAACCGAACTCATTGTGACTGGGGATCTGTGTAAGGTGCAAAACTTAAATACTCACAGTACAGACCTTCAACAGTAAAGAATATTATAAATACAATTGTGGTTATAGCACAGAAGAATAATAAATATATAAAGACCACACGTCGGAAAACTAAGGCAGACATTGTTCGCACCGTACCTGCAAGAAAGCATTACGCATGCAAAAAGTAGTTTCTATATTTTTTTCAAAATTATAATTGGCTATTTTTGAAGAAGAAAAAAATTTGTGGACTGCAAATGATGCGCATTCTATGCAGCGTTCATTTGCTCGAATTTCGAATGAGATAGAAGGTTGTTAACGTGCATACATCAACTGGAAAACGTCAAAACTATGCAATTCTTCTTTATAGACTTTAAACACTCCAGATTATATGTTTTAATATATAATATAAGCAACTATAAACTCAATTACCTATTTACTCATGAAGATTTTAGAAATATTATAGTAGTTTTTAATAGCAGCGTGCATGTGATACTCAATAATCTAAGAATAAAAATAAGAATATAACATAGTTGAAACAAGACAGAGTGATTGTTCGGTTAATCTCATTAGGCTCATTCACATCTGTTTTCAAATGCAAACCACCAAACTAGTTAATTATTCTATTTATTGCATTCGATCCCTCCAAATAAAAAATCGCCTTAGAGGTTATACATACAACACGGCAGCCAGCCGCATTAGACAACTGCAAAAAACCCAGCTTTATACGATTTAGAAGGCACTTCTTCCCGAAAAAGTTATGATAGAAATTCTAAACGACCTTTATTCCTAGCTTTTAAGTTTGTGATTACGAATAATTAGCTATATGCAAGTACTCTTTTACCTTTTAAGTTCACCTGAATTCGAATGTACTAATATCTTATATTGTTCCTGTTTATTCTATAAAGTTCATTTTTCCTAAACTATTGTGGAACTTCAGGGATATTACAATATTAGTTATGATACAGAAAAGAAGTAACAATTGGCTAAAGTAGTGTAGAGTATGGCTGGAATTGAGTCCATATGGGCTTGTCTAACTTGATTATTCTGCAACATGTCTTATTTTGATATGGTCAAATGAAGTGTTGAGTGATGAGATGTTGACAGACATTAACTAACCACTCTACATCTTATACACATACACAGTAACCAACTGTTTTATTTTCTATTGTTTCGTCAAAACATTTAATTTGTATTAATTAAAACTTAACCCCTCAAAAATAAACATTTGCGACTTTAATTTCAACGTGGGTGGCATCTTATATGGTAGGTTTATTCATTTTTCGGAGTGAATATAGCAAATGTGTGTGGCCCATCTTTTGTTTGAGGTGGGCTCTCATGAGCTGCTACGCTCGCGATATAATTTTAAATTCAGATCTTTAGTATTCTCAAGTAAGTTCGTTTTTTAAGTGTCAATAATTTGGCGAGAATAACTTTCTGTGTTTGTCCGCTACTCTGTTTTTGCAATTCTATTACCTCGTCTCTTATCCTTTTAATCTTCCCATCTTGTTTCTTTCACATCTCATTGAGGCTCCAAAGCAACTTCAGTTCCTTTTTGCAGCTACTAGAAGACTCTGGGCGGGGCGCGGATGTCAGCGTCCCGGTTCTGCTGTCGTAGAGCCGAGAACTGACACTCCGAACCCATCAATCTACTATCTGTTTTATATTTATATTTGCCCTAACTTTAACTTACTGATATCAAGTTACTATAAACATTTATTGCAGTAGTAAAAATAATTTCATAAATTCATGATTTCGGGCTTTCTTATAGACTGAAATCTGAGGGGGGTTTTTTTTTTCGGTACTGAAATAAATGCTTTCCAGTAATGGACATTACCTCTTAGTAAAATCACGAGATATTTGGTATTTGTTTCAATTTTATAAAAGAAGTGAACAATGTATATGGTGAGAAATAATTCATCAGCACGAACAAAGAAAAAGCACCATAAGACCTCGAACTCTGCAGAACACTCCCATATTCGAAATTCTTCTTCTCAACTCAAATACTTACTTAAGAATCAACAACTTTAGGTGTGCTCTCAGCAAATTGCTTGCTTGGTTAATTGTTTAACAGAAACTCTGTTCTATTTCTCTTAATTGTCTCATGGGTGTTCAAAATAGATAGAAAGTTTCCATGTTTTACCTATTAACAGCCTTTCTTTTTGTACCGGAAACCGTTTTATTTTGGCGAATTATTTTGCTTCTGCTAATACGAAATGTTTTTGACCGAGACCTCAATCAGGCCGTTTCGCATTTCAGTTTGGTTGTGTGTCTTGCGTGCGACATACTGACTGAATACTTTTCTTTCTAATGAGACAGCTTTATGCTCATCTAGAAAAATAGAAACACTTATCTAACCCCCTACAAACATTATTAGAGCATATATATGAAACTCATTCATATATATCGCACGTAACACATTCGTGAGTTAGAAATAACGAATTCCGAATGTGGCATGAAAACAAATACACTATTACTTTTTTCACAATAAATGAAATTGAAATAAGTTTTAGTTTCCAGAGGAGCAATTAATAAGAGTGCTTTATTTGTGTTTGTATGGGCCACCGTGTGAGTTAACAGAGACGCAACTGCTACCGGCTGAAGTAGTTTATGCTTATGATTAGCTTTTTAGAGTATTTGGTAGTTTTTAATGTTTTCTTCTTCCTTGTTCTTTATGCGATCTTATTGAAGAGTGCAGTCAGCCATTAACTAACTAAGAGACTCGGCATTAAGTATTTCAGCAGAATTAAGGTTGCGGCATTCCTTTTCTGTATTACCTCAAGAATTAAAGTTCTTTGCGATCTCTGTAATGTCTTTCAAATACATTATAACATAAACATTGCGGTTATCACGAAAAACAAAATAGATATTTTTTCTACACAACAGCCGCTACAAACTTTGAAAGATATTAGATATCTGTATTTTGAAACTTTATTTTCGACTAGATTCAAGGGAAACTCTCAGTTATGTGGGTTCAAGTAGTCCATGATGTGAAACGGTAATGTATTACCACAAATGACATGAGATCGCGTTCTCAATTAGGCAATTTTGCGTCTTTTCTAGCCATTCAGTGACGATATTCTTACCTAAAAACCAAATGTTTACGATAAACTTCAACAGCTGGTTTGCCATTATTTTCAGTTCCTGATTGACGCAAAACAGGCGCGATAAGGGCATAGATTTACTAGAGTTGCCGCTTTTACTAACAATATTCTTGATAACAGTATTAGTTTTTATAGGATTATTTCTGCAATTGTTGGCGTTCAACTCTCTTCTCATATGTTACTTTTTATTTAATTACCATGTAATGTAGTGGAATAACAAAAACAAAACCAGCCCATACATGTACATTTTACACGCGGTTGCTTCTATTCAATGCTTCTATTCAATTTGGATGTCTAAAAACCTGTTCTGTTCAGATTTTTATTTCTTATAAAAAATAAGTTTTATCATATTTTAGCAGAATATGTCCAAATTGGCGGCCAATATTCCCGAAGTCCGCGTCAGCGAAGACTATGATAAGAATGAGTTGCTCGCTCGTCAGCTAGAAGAGCAGCAAAGAAATATCAAGGGAGAATTCAAGTTGGTTTTTAAAATGATGAATGAATTTTAGCCGAGTTTGCAAACACTTTCTTTTTTTGAGTGCAAACGTTTTGAGTGGTAACCCGGGTAACTCAAGCTAATATCATAACAAATAGTTTCGGCAGCAAATTTTCATACAAAGATGCACCTCTTCTAAGATGAAAAAGTACTTTTGAGACTGAGCTATAATATTGTTTAAATGTATAAAAGAACGCTTATTATATAATTCAGGTGCGCAATAGACGAGACAATCTCCACTGTGTGCCGTGTTGCTTCACTTTCCGAGCAGGAGGCACCGAAAACACAGACAAAATCAACGACACAGTAATATAAGAAGAAGACTCTTATTTAATTCTGTACCGCACAATTGTCCCTTTCACAGTATTCTCTTTCTTTCTCTTGTTAATTAACTGATCTATCAATTTATCTAACTGTATAAGATTTATTATTGCATAAAATAAAATACTTATGAGATTATGATTATATATGTATATAAAGAGACTACAATAGCACAACCACTAAGGTCTCAAAATCAATAAGGATTCAAAGGATGGGATAGGACCACCCCAGTGATATCCTTGGACTAATTGGTTGTGAAATACTCAGAAGTGAAGAAAATGAGTGGGTGGTCTCCCGAGGAAAAGCCTTCTGAGCACAAATAGAAATCGCTAAGTACTAAGAATAATCAAAAAGTACTGTGTGGCTAAACTTAACTAACATATTTATAGCTTGTTCTCATCAAAATTCTCGATAATATAAATTATCTGAACACCATAGATGAAAAACATGGGTAATTGGAAGATATACATATTAAATACAATATTAAAAGAAGAACTAAAAGATCAGCAACTTACAATAGACAAAATATAAACACTGGTTTTGGGACCGTTAAGGATTCTTTAAAGTTATTTCTTATAGATGTTTAAAAGACTAAAACTATTTTGTAGAATTGCACATTGCGATTAAAGAGAATAAGCTCATTGAGGAAGTCTATCAGCTGCTTATTAGAAAGAAAATACATTGACTATCTGAAATCAATATTCTATTAATTGAAAAACATAATTTGAAAAAAATAGACTAGTTACGGATTAACTGAAAATAATGATTGTTATTAAAGTTGACACTTTGGCGAATTTCGGATAAAATAGTCTAGCATTATTAAAAAGTCAATAAATTTACAATATACTAGGTATAAAGTTAGAAAATTCATCGAAATAATATAGCTATCAAAGGAGCGACTAAGAATCCAGTTAATGGTGCGCTGGTGGTAGCTGGTCCAAGAGCATCCGATTCAGACTGAATCTGTTCTGGAACAGTAGGTTCTTCCTGAAATTATGAAATTTATTAGGATAATTATGACATTTAGTCTGTCATTATTATAATTATAATTTTATGGTAATAAGTTAGAAGGATATGAAAAGTCACCTACTTTTTTAGTTTCTTCTTCTGGTACTGGTATCTTACAATCCAGTACACACTGCTCCAGCTTATCAGCATGAAGACCCTAAACAGTTCACTGTAAAACTACCTTTCAAACAAATAGTTGTACAATTTTATTTGTATTGTGTTTTCTGGAAATCATTAAATATTATATTTTCTATTTTCTATTGTTATCATATTCATAAGTTTACATGTTCGTAACTACAATAAATCAGATACCAAATAGCCAATCCCCTTTTTATATTTTCACATTTTTTGACCACCCACCTTGAACATATTCTTTAGGGATTCGCACATTAATTGAGCCGCTTCATGCTTACTGCAAAGATTGCTCATAGCTCCAATGTATTCTTGAAGTTTTTCGTTCACCTAAAAATAAAAATTGTAATATCTGATAATACAATTTCCTAACAAACATTAATTTCCAGCCACTTTAAACACTTACCTTATCGCACACTTCGTCATCATCGTGCTCTAAGAACTTTTCACTGAGATAGGTTCCAGCCGACAATGTCATTTCTCCGATTTTCTCCTTAAATCAAATATAATTTATCTATATTGGCTAACCAGATAATAATAAATTAATTTATTGTTACCAGTTATACCTAAGATAAACGTTTTTGAAACCTCCAGGTATATCACCTGTCCCTCTTAGAGCAATAGATCACCACTTGCTTTAGTGTGTAAGTGACCCTTATTGACGCAAATTTTATTACAACGTGGAACAACTACATATGTCTCCTATGGAGTATCCTCCGCGCGTTGTTGTCCTCCACAACTGCTTCTTTTATGTGGTGACAGGACACTTCTGCCATTGTAAAATAAGAATGAACGATTAGGTGGTAAAAGGCCACTGCCAGCCCCAATATCAATGATTTATCCCAAATAACTGATTGTAAACTTAGTATTTCAATACCCAAAAGTAATCTTTTTCTTCTATTTCACAGCAAATTGTTGCGAAATACCACATTTCTTAAAGGCACGGTACACCCAAAATTTATTGGTCAAGTTTAATGCTTTGTTTGAGAGAGCTAATTCTGAGTCGAAATATTAAGATCAAATTTTTAAATGATTTTGAACGAAGTTATTGGTATTTAAAAATTGATGTTACCCTGCGCAATGGTTTTCAGTAGGCTGCATACATTTATAAAACTTGTATAACTCGTTAAAATGTAAACATGCCTACAATTATTTCGTGTAAAAACACCGTGTTCGTCGAAATTCGTTAATTTACTGCAGTTTCTAACCAATTACTTCCAAACTATTCTACCGTACTCGTCCAATGTGCAACCAGAAACACCAAGAGTTCAATTAGCCGTAAAGTCCTTCATTTTTTGTTATTTTTCTTATTTATATTATTGTAATACCTTTGCGAGCAGATTAATAATAACATTTGAAATAATTTTTTGTGTCTGCCGCGCCTTTAAGAAAACTTACCGATTTTAAGCAGGATCTGTGGTTCTTGAGGATTTCTTGTCCTTGTTCGGAGCATGCATAATTGAGTAGGTAATAACTCTTAACAAATTATTATTATTATTATTATTATTATTATTATTAATAACTCTGAACAAACATGAAGTTTCATAAGTTAATTCATACTAATTTACCTTCAAGAAAGATCCGGATCCCTTTCTGTGAGTAAGAAGGTCGGACACAGTGTTGGAAACTTCGATAACTTCGCCATGAGAGCATTGATGTTGTTCTTCAATATCATCCTGCAATAAATTAACGGTTGCAAAGTTACCAAACTTTAATATAATTAACCCTCTCTTTCCAAATAATTATTAAAATACTTCCGCATAAATGCAATCTAGGGTATAAATCTATTCCGCATGGAAGATAGCCCTAATGACTGCTAATAGCTAGGACCACCCAGGTTGCGCTACTTCAAAATGCGCCGCAACACACGCAACCAGATTTGTGTTACCCGAATCAACTAGATAGGTATGATGTACTGGTAGAATAATTGTTACACGTTGTTTAACGGTGGCAAAATTATTGCTAATGAGAAATTTCTGTTGGTTTGTTCAATCTAAATAAGAATAAATATGGTTGTTGAAAAGGTCATGTTTATGGATTATGTTTACAAAATAGATAGTCAAAAACTGGTTCGATTAATGGCAAGCTAATTTGTTAGAATCCATTCACTTTATAATGACTTTGACGCTACATTTGCTTTGTGTATTCCATTTGGGTGGTCCCTTGGAATGTTCGCGCCACCAAACAAGCAAACTGACATGAATTCCCCTGATTGCGCCTTATGACATTCTAATTGTAAACTAACAGCCTAATAAATCTCGAGGGAAATGTCCGTCCCATAACTTTCCAAATTCAGCAATGTACTCGGCAAGTACGGTAAATTAGACAGATAACTGATAGTTACTTTACTTTTATACAGCCCGTTTATAATAATGTTTAAGTCTATAATTTCTTCACCAAATTTATAGAAAATTTAAACAACGATTTTTCCCTCCAATACCAACTATTAGCCGTCCAAACCCAATAGAGCTTTTCTATTACTTCACTGATGTTTCAATAATTGAATTCCGTTTCGAATTTTGCGCTGGCCAAACGGAAATCATCGCTATGGGTTCGGGACTGCAGTTGGCCGCTGCGACAGAAAAGTAGTCAACCCCCTCCCTCCGCCAAAAACTTTCATCTACTCCCATAAAGCTTCCCATCTCTGAGAGCTCTAGTCTTATCGATTAACCAGTTGCGTCGCCCCTAGCCCGCACTTCTCAAAAAGAAGTTGTTCGTTCGTATTTTGTTGTTTGGGTGGTCGGTCCAGCGGCGAGCAAGCAAAAGCTTAATGCATTGGATTAGGCAGTGAATAGAAATGAAAAAGAGGTATAGTGGGCAGATGCGGCAAACTTCTTAGAAAACTAAATCTAGTCGCTATTAGAACAGTAAAAATACTGTTTTACCGCTGTAAGCAGTCGAAAGTATGATCAATCCCATTGCAATAAGGGTTTGAGTTCGAGATAGCTGCCGGAACGCTCTCATTTGCCTTAGTGAAAACTCAATTATCGCATGTCTATGATGTTGCTGATTATAGGGGCTAACTATGTTTTGATGCAGCTAATACGCACTCATTCTTATATACCACCCTGCTAATTTGTAAATGTTAGTCGTGTGACTTTCTGCCAAAAGACCCCTCAAATATTGAGGTTGAGACAATTCCCAAACCTGAATACTTATATCTTCATTATATTTTATGTAAGGAATGTGAGAAGGCGAAACAATGAAGACAGACGGTTACTTAACACGTCAACGGACCACCCAACATGCTATTTCAAGGACCACCCATACAATTATAATGTGTAGGCAAGAGGGTGACAGTATCACTTGAAATAAGAAAACACTACGCATTAATCTGAGTGTGAATAGAAAACAGTTAATTAGCGGGACATTCGCGCATCTGGTATTCGTACTCGGAAAACTACTCAAATAAGATTATTGTTAAGTACTTCCTAAATTACCTATCTCTTATAATGCCTATGTGCTTGCAAACATTCTTGTTTGGCTTTAATCGTTCTGCGCATAATCCTAATTACCGTCTTAGGTGGCCAATTGCCAGCTTGTTTGTAGGTTGGGTGGTCGTTTGTTACGGTCACTGCACTACCGGGTGTCTTCTTCGCAGCGCATTATTATGCAAATGAGCTTCTTGATTGCTCATTTGCGGAAGAATTAGTGAGATGATAAAGATGTGGTAGTGCATTTGAACACACAGTATTAGATTGCCGCCTCCCTTTACCTCCCAGTGGGAATACTGTATGTGAGGCCAACAGAGACCACCCGGTTTGTAATTTCCCGTTGTGGGATTAGGATTGTAGTCAATCTGCGCTGCCAGCTGCTCCCTCAATATTGAGAGATTATAAACATATAGTGTATACAAAATGTAAGAACTAGCAATAGGTATAATAACAACCTATCATTACGGATGAAGTGTGAATTTAGAACATATGGAGCAAAAGTAAGCAGGGTTTCTGTAAGTAGCTTACCTTAATACATTTATCCAGTTCTCTTAAATGAGCGCATTGTTCATTTGTAATGGTAACCACATTGTCCTTCAATTCGTACAGTGTCCAAGCCCATTCATCCAAAATTTTGATAAAACATTTGACGAGAACTGGGTAGTTACACTGCAAATATACAAAATTATTAAATCCACTATTTTTTCTTTCGGTTACATCTGTTACAAGATATTTCGTTTGGATCCCTTGCCGAGTGTAGTGTAGTTTGTTTATTGTTTATATACAACCACCCTCAACTAAAATGAACAAACCGCCACGGAGAGATGCAAAACAGTAGTTGAAAACAACAACATAGCCAGACAACACTATACACCCTCAATATCCCCAGAGAATTTATTGTAAAAGCTCTTTTTGTTTTATTGCACTAAAAAGCGGCTATCCAGACCTATGCCCCCACTTGGTTTAGCAGCAAAAAGACAGCAGCCACCTGCACAACAATTGGACAATGTACTAGTTCGGCAGAAGAAAAATCAGATTCGCCAATGCTAATTCAATAAACATTGCTGGGCGGAGGAGTCAATTCAAATTTCTTTCAAATTTAAAAATATGACGTGTATTCCACTCTCATACGGAAAAGCAAATATGTTTGTTCGTGTTTCGATATAAACATTATATAGTCATTCATAGAACTATTCATAGAGTTATCTAGGCAGATAGATCATTCCTATAAAACGGGAAAGTGCCATAGTTATAATAAAATAATTTGATTTGCTCAACTATATTAGACACATTGTTTCTATCCAAATGATATTTAACCTTTCTTTGTCACCTCTTCATAAGAAAATACTCTTAGTCTTGTGAACCGATAAACTCTTTTGCTCTCTTATTCTGCCTACGGCAATTAGGCTTGTGTTTCACTAGCCTAGCCGCAAACATGAATTTTTCATCCGCTAGTTGCGAAGAAAAGTGTTTCTCATGTGTGGCGGATGCCCTCATAAGCGCCGATTGGCAACACGCAAACTTTTGCGGGAAAAGTAATATCAAATGAGATGAATTCAAATTAATAAAGAATGTAAGTTTAGACGGGTTGTTTTTTTTCAAAAAAAAAAACTCAAAACAAATTGCCTAGCCAAAAACATTATTCGTAAGCCATATTAAGTCTTCTTGTAATTGAGTAGTATAGATAAAGAAAGGTACAGTACTGACAGGTGATGTCGAACCTGTTATTACCGATCCTCAATATACACTTATAATTATTGTGAGCATCCGTATTATTATTAAGTGTGGTCAACGACATATTATTTCTTCGTGTGCGAGCTGTTTGTTACATAACCGAATATTCAAACTGCCCATATTTATTTAAAGCAGGTAACTCACCGTTGTTTCTTGTGCAAATGCCACACTTAACACTGAGAAAAAAATCAAAATCCTCATCTGAAAATAAGTAATTAAATAAGAATAAAAGAGAATCAATAATGTATAAATGTAAAAGCAATAAACAAAACTCCACTACTGGCTGCTGTCCAACGGATAAACAACTCTGAATCCAAGAAGAAAAGAAGCAAAAAGACTGAAGTGCAATTGAATTGTCCACAGTTTTTGTTCCCGAAGAAAAAATTCTGAGACTTTACTTTTCGTAGTTAATATATTTATAGAGATACATATATGTAATAAGTGCTATGTTATACACATTAAATATATGGTTGAACAATAAGTAAATATGGGTGGTCCTTGTAAGCAATATAGCGATACGAATAAGAACAATAAACTTGGCAACTGTGGAAATAAACTAATAAACGAAATTAGGAAAATCAAGACATTGGACAGTGTACCATTTTAGCCTTTACCACCCAGTCAGTTAACGTATACACAAATGCCACCCATTGAGGTTGGCAGTTGATCATTTTCTGTCATGGAGATGTCATGGATGGCAAGCGTGTGGATGCACACAAATACGGCTGGATGACCACACTTATCATTCATTCAACACTTTTTAAATTGACATATTATAGCTAGTTTAATTTACCTGCATACAGGTATTTTAAGTTTTCAAAGTTATTAGAAAAGTGGAACAATACACAAAACAATTTTAAAGCAATCTATTATACGCAATCAAAAAATAACGTGGATGTTAGAGTAAAGATCGGTAATTACTAGCTACAGTAGGATATGGAGCAATTCTTCGGATTTGTGAGTATGTGTAAACGAATTGTGGATTTGTGTTATGCTATTTGTTATAATTTGTGTATGCTCTATGAAAGAAAAGAAAAAAGCATAGCATGTTAGTAAGTATGCTGAGAGATCGATACGTACATACACCTGCGAATAGACATGCCAAAAATCTAGCTGCATCAAAATGCAACTCATTATTTTAATATTTATTAGGACGCTTATATTCTCAGAATATGATAGTCTGATAGAAATAAATGTTTCAGTGGCGCTTAGAAAAGAAAAAGGTGAACTGGCAGGTAATCCCATGTGCAAGTTATGTTTTTGACTGAAACAAGAGCCGACAAGAGGATGAAATATTCTCCCCCAGGAGCAACAAAAACAAAACATCAATTTAGTTTTACATGTTCGCGCCGCTGCATATCCTATTTCTAAAAACTATATCAAACGAGAATTGCTGAATTTCAACCTGCCTCTTTGCTTTCATAGAATCGAACAATAGCGGTCTTAGGCTCGAAGTTATCATTCCAGCTCTATATATATAATTAACAAAAATAAACTGGTTTCCGGAATATCGAAAAAGGTGGAAGTTAATCAAGTTATTTATATAGAGATTCAAATATTATTAAGCACTAATTCACTAACTCGATCACTTAGTTTAAGCAATTCATTTCACAAAACTAAGATAACTACTCTGTCAATATAAAATAAGTAATATATATTTTTACAAAAGATGAGCACAGGCAAAAAATATCACTTGTGCTTTGACTTTTCTGACTCGGTTCAGAAGTAAGTTAAAGTGATGGGTGGCCCCGGCAAGTCTTGTGTAATCCCAGTGTGCGGTCTCAAAAAGGAAATGCTTGGCAACTCACACAAAACAAGATAATTGTCAATTTGTATAGATGGAGTCGAGCCTGAAATTTGTAAAAATAGACAATAAATAAGTAAAAGAGCGCAGCAACTGGCATCTACACAAGCAGCCTCAGCGCAGCACACTCATTAGGGTGGCCGCGCACCGGAACAGGGGCGGGGCGAAGACTCAGAAATTTTCAAAGCAAAATCCGAGAGATTCAGTAATTATTAAGGTTTATAGGCAAGAACCGTCAGATTCAAAATCTTTGTATGTTGGTTATTCTGCCTTTTGGTTCAATGTATTGAGGGGAAGAGATAGAGTTTGATTGATTGGCTTCTTCCTTTTCCGAACATGAACACAGAGGAACAAAGTCATTTAACGTTAGTCGTATTTAAGAAGTTATTCTTTTAAAAAGGAGGAATACTACCATTGCTCTCGTTTTAAAAATAGCACTTTTCGGAACCTATTTTACGTGAGAACGTTAGAAAAGCAAAATGAAACCATATTTTACGAAGTATTTTCGTTAAGTCTTAGCTAGTATTTTAAATATAATTAAAAATTTGCTGGTTTTCTATCGGAAGTAGATTCTATAATGCACATTGTTTTGTTAGCACAGGCAACCATGTACTCTAATCCGCTCTGAGGATCATATTTCGGCCCGCTGGGGGGTCCAGAAGACCTCCGACCATGGTTTTTTGCCATTTAATGGGTGGTTAGAAAACTGTGATTAGGACATAAAATTGGCGTCTATGAAGGTAAAAACGGGACGGCACGGACAGTGTCTCGTATTGCCATCAATTGCCGAGCAGCAACGATTAACATTTATATATCCAAAACATGTTATAAAAGATATTATAAGAGATTTATAGTAAATGTTAGAGCAGTAAAGAAGTGCATTAATAATATAATTTGAAAAGGTCCGAGTTAAGTTGCACGAAAACAAATATTTAGAAACTCAAGATATGAGTAAAAATATTACAGATTACAAAAATGGATCTTCAATTGGAATTAAGATAGCCTGTATGGTAGTTGTTTGCCTTTGCTCTTGACATCAGTGTACCTACCGCATCGATATCAATATCGCTACGACCACACATTAATTATAGTAAACACTGTCTGTTACTTTTATCAAAATGTCAACTAGTTTTAAGGGTGGCAGTTCTGGAACAGACTCTATATACGATATATAGAGTTCTGCAAACATAATATTGTATTGATGATATCATAACATAATCTCTATACAAACGGATAAAAATCCTCTGGGCTGAAACGGATTAAACAATTCAATACAATTATATAAAAGTAAAATATATATTTATTAATTACAAAGAATCATTGGAAAATCAATGATATTTGAAATTGTTTGTTGCTTTAGAGGCAGGTGAACAAGCGGTACTATTTGTAGCCGTGCATTTTGTAATGAAGTCTGTTTCTATTGAATGTGACACAATCATTTTGAAGTGAATATGCATTATGAGGACCACCTAGTAGTTATTGGAAAGTGTTGCACTCATATGTATAACCTAATCAGAAGGAGGACCACCCACTTGGCTACATCCGCAATTGAATTTATTCATATTTCACAAAGGTGGTGGTGGTACTATGAAGACAACCAAACTACTTTTATTTAAATACTAGTAAGAAAGGATAATATGTAAAATATGTTAGCCGAAAAGTGTCTAAGAGCTACTTGCGTTTAGCGAAAATCGGAGAATAGAAAATAGAAAACTCAATCAGCATAAAGAAGCTCGACAGCTGGCGTCGAAAGAGAAAATATTTACGTGATTCACAAATATTCAACAAGTTACGCCTACCGAGTACACTTCGAAATTCAATCAAGAATTATTTTCCAACAAAAAAAAAGCTACTGCATAGCAAATTTACTTTATGGGATTACAAAAAATGTCTGGAGCTAAGCCTATATTACAGTTAATTGACTCCGTTTCAAGGTGAACACGGCATTTTCTTCGGCATTTTCGGATGAAAAAAGAGAGCGCCTTGAATATGAATGAAAATGACCCAGACCAATTTCAATTGAAAACCACAAAATTAGTTAAGGTGCAGCAGCAACTGAAATGTTTCTAGAGTTTAAAATGTTAATGACGCAATCTTTGGTTGCTATTTAATTTCTTTATGCTTCTACTGTTACAGCAAAGTCAATGAAATAGCACGCCTAGAGTTTCTCGAAAGTGAGAGATGGAAATTCGACACCAATGGAGCTCAGCAAGAAAAAATTATATTAGAGAATAAATTGCTAGAAATAGAACCTCGATAAATGGAATTTGACTTAAGTTGTATGGCTTTAACAATCTAGTTTAGTTTTTTGTAATAACGTTGCCTTTCAATCACACTTTCCAATTCGCCGAATTCTAATATCTAACTACTCTGTTTTAAAACTACTAGAAAATATAATTATATGGGATGCATTAGCACCTTTGGAGGGCTTCCGTTTGACCACATACACTGGAAATAGTGAGAAGGTTAGACCACCTATTACGATTAAATTGCGGGTGTTCTAAGGTTTCCAAATAGCTTTGAAGGGGTTCATTGGCCAAATGGCAGGTAATTTGAGCGAAAATGCATATGAATCGATTACGCAACATTGAATTACCAAATTGGAAAGATAGGGTTCATAAGAATGTAATAAATAATTCAAATAGCGTTTTTTCATTCCGAAGTATTTGGAAAACCAGGAAAATGATTACGATATCAGTTTGTTATAAGTAAAGTCATGTTTATCAATAGAAAAGTGA
>JAQGAV010002614.1:0-14979 GCA_034691345.1 Phasmarhabditis papillosa
ATATATATATATATATATATATATATATATATATATATATATATATGTTAATATTGTTTATATTTTAAGTAACAAAAAATAGACAATTTTCTATTTAAAAAAAGGGTAGTTAATTGTTTTTAGAAGATACACCTTCTCGAGTACAAGGTGCCGGCCTAGCCCTGCTTGTCCTTTACAACTGAATATAACTACATTTAATGTTATATATAATATTTATTATATTATTATTTTATAAATTGTCAGTCCCTATTTATTTGTTCGCTTCAGCAATCGCAATGCATCAGTTGTTGCTAAGCGAATTGCGAAACGGAAGGAAATTGTGAAATTGCCAGATTCTTCGAGGGATTTAAACTACAGTAATCTAATTATATTAAAGATTTAAAATAACTACCGTAACCCAAAAGGTACAAAGTACGGGAACTCACGCACATCAAAGTAAAAACAAAAACAAATATGGAATTAGTAAGCAACGAAAATAGTTCAACTCAGTACAACGTGTTTCGTAAAATGAATAAAACAAACTCAGTATAAGTAAAAGTATTCAAAAAGTCTGAAAAATAATATTCCTGTACCCTCGATCACAATGCAAGACCATTTATTCCGTAATCTTCTGAGCAAAGACGGCTCCTTTCGAACAGTCAGTCTTCGGGTGCACGAAACATGGGATAGGTAAGCTGCTGGTTTCGCAAGCCTTCTGCAGCTACGGGGAGTCGAACCCACAGCCTCAGATTCTCGCGAATTCAGAGACCGCAGCTATAACCAATTGGCTTTAGCAAGGCTCGCCGCGCCGTAAGACAACGGGACAGAGCAAATACAAATGGTGAAATCTTGCGGCTCAAATCCTGGATTATTTTACCAAGGAATTCATTTTCGTTTATATATCATTGAAAAGGCCATAGCTCAATCTGTGCAACTCAATTTTTTTGAATGATTCGGTCAACGCTTTCAAGAGAAAAATGCAATTTAATATTAAAACCTAAGCTCACTCCTAACCTTACTGTCTCCGTTGGCAGGCCGTGTTAGTCAGCCATAGACTTCTATTTAAACCCCAATGTCTACCTATTATTACTCCACATTTATGTTAACCGTTGTATTAATACTTATCCCTTAATTGGCATCTAACACTCATTCGCGAGACTAGATCTTTCTAGGATAACCTCTATCTCTACGAGAATTATCTTGTCATCTTACTGTAGATTAACACTCGTTACGGAACCAAAGCTACAGTATCCCATGGGGTTATCATGATCATCTAACTAGTCAATCAGAATAATCCAGATGGGCGACCAGATTGCGTAACTATTCACAGTATTTGCATTAACACCTAGTAATGACAAACTAATTGGACAACTGCCAAGTTTTATAAATAAATAAATATCTTGTCAAATAAAGTATGTACATCACATTGTTTAATTTAAAAAAGTTTGTAATAAAATAAACTTCTGAACTAGGCGTGGTGGCCCAGTGGTTAGAAGCTTCCCCTCATAAGCTAGAGGTCGATGGTTCGAATCCTCCCCGAGAAAAGAATTTTTGCAAATTTGTTCTAATTCGCCGCCTCCACTCCCTGGGTGCTGTGCTATGAAGTCCCACTTCCTATGGTTCCCTCGTCTCAATTCTTCGCTTCAAATATATGTTATCTCGTGTTTTGTAAACCAAATACACAAACTTTAAACAACAAGTTCAGCCAAATCGTTTCTTGAAAATAATTTTGAATTTTTTGGTTATTTGTCATAGTCGATAACAAAAAAAGAATGCAATGCGCAGTGTTTTGTAAGGTTTGTGAAATCGCTCGTTCTTTGGCAAAATTGGAAATCCATTATATGGTTCCATGCGCAATATTGTACTAGTTTTATTTTGTATCATGTCCAGAAAAAGACAAATACGCAATTGCGGAAGCCTATTTATACCACCGCGCACTGAGGTCTTGTGTATGTTATAGACTATATGTACGATTAAGAAAAGAAAATACCGGAAGTATTTTCCTCTTGTATCACTGCGGCTGTGTAAATGAGTCTGTCTGAGTCATAAATATAATCTCGGGGTGTTAGAAATACATTTGCTAGTCATGTTCTTACTAGCACAATACTCGCATATGGGAGGGTGATATATATGCCGAAAATGTACTTTTATTTTGGAGGGGACAAATTCAGAGAACAGTTCTATATAGTTTGTAACAAGAAAAAGGCTGCAAGGTTGTTTGTTGTCAGAAAAACATTATTGTACTAGTTTTATTTTGTATCATGTCCAGAAAAAGACAAATACGCAATTGCGGAAGTCTACGTACACCACCGCGCTCTGAGGTCTTTATTTTGTTATAGACTATTATTATGATATAGTTATTTGGGAGGCAAATGATCTTAACCGCCTGCAATTTCATTTGTTTAACCACCGGTGGCTCCGTCCGGCTGGCCCCTAAATGAAAATGCCCGGACTGCATTTTCTGATTTCTCTAAAAACCATGCCCAGCCCTACTTTTAACAGTAGAGCGCGTTACATTCCTGGCAGTCCCCTATTCAACCGGTGCTTGCTTTAGATATCTGCGTAACCGTAAACCTGCCAATTAGTTTGCTAATTTCCATGTAGGACCCAACAATTAACAAAGTAGGCGGTCCAGCAATAGACCTATAATCAGCTAGGCTAAGAAGAAAGCAACCGTTCGTTATACAGTGGTAGGGGGAAGAAGAATTCGGTTTTATTTAAATATATAGTCTAATTCAAAAGTAAATAAGTGTTAAAGTCGGTGGACTAATCGCGTGCAAAGGGTTAAATTTTTAGTTATTAGACCTTTAACTGCAAGCGATTAGTCCGCCGACTATATTAAATGCCTGTTTTGCTTTACTTTTCCCTTCAAAGTAGGCAAAATATGCAGTTTTCTCGTATAAATAAAGACATCGACTCCTTAATCTTAGAGAACACTATGAAAGTAATTTTTAAAGTATTTTATTTCATGTAATCGCACATATAACACAATAATAATACATTTTTGTTCGCAGGGTTTCGACCTTTCATTCCGTAATCTTCTGAGCAAAGACGGGTTCTGAGATATAATTTTGAGCTGGGATTTGTTTTTTCGGGTTGAGATGCACAACTGTAACATATAATTTTTAAATAACAAACATATAAACTGCAAACTGTTAAATCTACTAATATAGTCCCTAACAAAAAAAGATTGCAGTGCGCGGTGTTGTGTAAGGTTTGTGAAATGGCTCGTTCTGCGGCAAAATGTATATAAAATCTATTGAAACTATTCTAAACTTCCCTTTTTCATGTTTTATTAATATAGTTATATTACTAACGCTCTATCTTTATTTACAATTCACTAGAATAAGCACACCTGGCTAAAGGTCAACACTCTCTTAAACAACATCTGTACAATTAACAATAATAACAATAGAGCGCAATATAGGCAGTAAGTTACCAGTCGAAGGAATTAGCGTTGGGCGTTTTCAGATGTGGTTATTCGGCCCGGCCGGATAACCACCTCAAAGCGTACAAAAAGCTGGATGCCGGCCTGAAATTTTGAAACCCAGGACGGGCCGGGCCGGGCCGGCCGGATAACCACCTCTAGGCGTTTTGACCCGTTTTATACCAACCCCGTCTCGAGTTGAAACGGGTTGGTGCAAAAACTGATTTTACGACTTTAAACGTGATAGCTTAAATAGCTTGAAATAGCTAATAATTAAGCACAAAAAACAGGCTTAAAGTGGGCTTTTTGGTTTCAGGTAGAGCTTAAACCCGAATTTCAACCTGAAGCTCGTTTTTTCGAGTTGAGCTGGCCAACTCTAGAAGGAACCGACTGTGCACAAAAGTGGTGGTGCGGCCATGTTTGGGCCTACTTACAAAATATATACAAGGTTTTGTCCGCCAATTTCCTCCCTGCTAGTGTACCATGAGAATTAGCTAGATTACTCTGTTTCCAGAGTCAAGAGGCCGTGACTTCTACATTTTCTTATTTAGAAAGTTTAAAAGGAAAAGTGCTAAATGAACCTTCTAATTTTAACACGAGTTCTTTTGATTTCAAATGTAAAAGGTGCCGAAGTTGTTGTACAGTTTACCTAAATCACAAACTACATCCCCTGCAATTATTTATTTACCACCGCTGCGCCTGGGTGGAGTGTTATAAATAAATATAAAAATGACAGTGATGACGTCACAATTAAAGAGAAAAGGATCAGTCGGGATTAGGCATTGAGAGGCTGTAGAATAAGAAGATTTATGTAGAAAAGATGAAAGGATATTTGAATAAAAGAATAATTGAGAGAATACACCTGGCCATTTAAGACGGCACACAAAGAGGGGGGGGGGGTCTTATAAGGGGTGGCAAGGGCCGGCCCGCACTTTTGCCAGCCCTGGTTCTTACAAGAGGATATGATGGATACTTAGTCGGTCCGCTAATCGATTGCAAGGGGTTACGGTACGAACTGCAAATTTATTACATCTTGAATTGCTGCTGGCTTGATTTGAGCGGAAGCTGCAAGAAGATTCATATCGAACATAACATTCTAACAAAACCCATACTGTCTGACCAAGAGCTGTTTAAAAATAAGGTTATTTGCAATCAGGACTGGGCAATTCTAAACCCGGATCAGTGTTATAGTCTGATTCAAGAGGAATAATAGAATGTTACTGTTTATTTTTAAGCAATTTTGCGTATATTTTCGTATTTCAAAAACTTTCAGAGCCATTCTCGGCGAGATTTTTTAACACTCCATTATTACTTTCGGATCTTACTATAGTTAGATCGGGCTTTTTTGAATACCTCCAAATCCAGAGAGGAAAAATTAACAGATCCCGAAACGTTTGACGGAAAAAATGAGATCCGCACAGCCCTATTCATCATTTGGCACCGTTATCTTGCAATTGGGAAGGTGGTAAATAACATTTTCTAAGCAGGTCCTGTTTTCACTAGAATGTTATCTTAATACCAACGAGTACAAACAAGATGTTTGTTATTTAATAAAGGTCTATCTTTCCTTTCCATTCACAGCCAGACTGAGCCCTTTAAAACATAGTTAATAGTCTTTATTGTGGCATTACAGTATCGTATAGATATTTCAAGGAGGCAGATTAAACAATCTTCAGCATTATAATATTATCAAATCTATTATAGTGAAATTATATTTATAAATAGATATACATATATATGTATTATATTATAACTTTGTAAACTGTATTAAATGAAATGTGGTCAATAATACAACATATTTAATGGTAAGGCTATTTGCATATAGAAGTCTCGAATTTAAAGAAAACTTTAGGGCTAGTTATATTGTCCGATTCAATATTCAAATTTCAAGAGGAACGGTATCCTCAGCCAGCGTACCTGGTTCTTGCAAAGGACTATATTTCTGGAATGATCTTACTTTCGAAATACCTTTCAATTGACTTCGAAATCAAAAATAAAGCAAGGATAAATTTAAAACAATTGTAATACCGATAAGTAAAGTGTAACTGCAGTGATTTATAATAAAACTTGTATTATTTATATATAGATTGGCTTTTTAATACCAGTTGCATATTACTTTGGCTACTATATGGGGCTATATAGGCAATCGATTAAACGACAATCTTAAGAGACGATAGAAGAAGAATCGAACATTCTAGAAAAAGCAGAAAGACCGCGATCCGTACAGGAACCGGCCATGTTTCGATTCTTCATAAGGAGAGTACGCGTAGACAAAGAATGAGCGAGGATTCCCGCAAAATAGGAGGTCGCTATTTAAAAACAAATAAAAATAACATCTCGAACCGTGATTTAAGGAATTTAACTATCTAACATCAGCACGCATCTCTCGAATAAAACATTAGCAAGTAGGTTAACACCGACAAAGCTGAAACATTATAAGATTATAATTATAGCAAAGGATCTATACACCAAACGATATTTAACTGATCCATTACGATCACCAAGGCTGTACAACACTGAAAAAACCACCAATGCAATTCCAACAACACATCACAACACAATATCAAATAAAATATTTATAATATATCGGTAAATGCTATAATGTGAGAAATGATGATACATAGACTGTGCTGATGAAACTTCAAAATATAAATATACAAAATATCTAAGGGTTCTATCGTATGCAAAAATAATACTATGAGATGCTTCATTCTAAGGGTGAGTGGTTAGTGCTACCTACTACAACAAGAGAAGGTTATATAAATGCAGTGAGGGAATAATAATAAAGCAAATCAGAGAATCTGTTATATATTTTAGAAAAGTCTGTAGTATATATGTATAATAGAATTTGTAATAGAATTTACTTTTGCTGCTAATGCTAGAATGCGCAGTGCATGATGATGCGGGGCCTTTTAAAAGAAGAAGACGCACGGCGCCTAATTATTCTCAAACAACTCTTTTGGGACAAATCTAGTAGAGGAATGTGTTAAAATAAAATAAACTCGTTTCTCGTTAAGAGTAGGGAGGTGGACAAACAAACGTAGTACTCTCTCATATAGGCTATTTTAAATTATCTATAAGTTAATACAAAAGTAAGAGAATTAATGGTTGTAAGTGGCTACACGTAATCATCTAGTGATATAATAACAATAAAAATAATACTATAGGATACCCTCTAGAAATAGAATACTCGTTAACAAATAGATGTTCAAGAAGAATTCACAGTGAATGAATGAGGTGGAGGACGAAAAGAGAGCCAAAACTTAGAATTATAATATTTTAGATTAGAAGGGGGAGAGATGCTACTAAGGACAACACAATCACAACAATAACAAGCATTCTAAAGAGAATAAGAATGCAAGACTGAATGTGCAGTTACCGTACCCGCAACAGGCTAACAAGAGGCTACTCTTAGGTAGCTAGCATATGAGCAGTCATTGTTGGCTGCATGTTCTCATCCTGTGTATCCGCCCAGATCGAATCGAACACCGACTTGATTCTAGAAATAATTAAATTAGAAAATACAAATAATAATATAACATACCCTAGAGATGGCATAGCCATAGCTCCGCGTTCGTCCTTGCTGTCAGTGGCAAACGACCAGGCAGATGGACCGGCCAGAACACGACCTGAATAATTACCATAAGTAAAAATAACACCATGACAAAAATTACCTTGAGGAATAGGAGCAGGTCCAATTCCCAGACCAACATATGGATTTGGAGACCATGGGAAATCATTTCTCTTCTGTGGTGCGGCTGCTGTCACTGGAGCACATTCAGAAGAATGCTGACTGCCAGAGTAGACGGATCCATTTCCATTTCCATATGCGGGCGGTTGTGTAGGCGAAGTGTGGTATCTCAGCTAAAATAACAAATTAATAACAACAATATGAATAAAGTACAAACCATATTGGAAATAGAGTTCAATCCAGCAAAGTCGGCCTTCTCATTGTTGGCCAATGGGTAGCTGGCACTCTGACGTCCGACCATCACATTCATGTTGTTGAATCCAGGTCGCATAGCATTTTGATTCTGCAATAAGTAAATTTAGAACACACCCAAGTAAACCAATTGTGTAGTACATAACGAAAACAGCAAATTATATTGAAAAGCAACACAACTTCGTAACAAGAATGGTTCAACCCTTACCTCAAAGTGATTAGCAGTTGGCATCTGGTAGTTGCTGATGGAGACAGATGGATCGGTAATTGGCATATTGCCGGTCCTCTGGTAGATGTGCTGCTCTATTTCCTTCCTGGCCGCCTCCACATTGTGCATCAGTCCAGTCACCTCAAACACCGGCTCACGTTCTCTGCTTGGAGTAATGATGTAAGTGTGTGTGTCCTGTTGGATTCGCTTGATTGTGGCTCCTTTTGGACCGACAACCAATCCAACTACTCGTAGTGGAACACGAACATATGCTGTTACGTGACCAGGAGCAGGAGCACCGCCTAAAATAATACAATTAATAAGAAACCAATAATGGAGCAATCACAACCCATGTTGTCACTTTAAATCATTTCAAGAAAAGTTTAAAAACAAACCTTGCGAATGTCTGCGGCTGGCTCTAATCTGTGTGAAATGTTCGGCGGCGCATTCGATCTCTCGTTTCGCCTCCATTACGTCTTCTTGTTTACCGGACACGACGAACACGGGCTCCTCACCACGGACTGGAGTCTTGATATAGGTGGAGGTCTTGTGACGGAGGGCCTTGATCTTACAGCCTGAAATATAATAATAAAGTAGGCTATTCAATAGGATACAAATAGAAAGCAGCAACGATTATTTGCCAAGTCATATATGTAACAACATAGAAAGAGACAGAAACCACCGAGTGGTGGGGATATTGAATATGCGCAACAACATTAGCAGAATACACTCAGGCCATCTGCCATTTCCCTTAACGCACCAGCAGCACAGCGGTCACTAGCGCAAATAACCCAAATATAACAAGCAATATGCCACAGCTGAAAACAATAAACCCGAGCAGCCATAAATGTACCACCCTATATTATTATCCATTTCAAACCATTACCGACCCCTCTAGAGATGCATTACCACCAGCAGGCTACCTCTATTCCGAGTAGCGAGCGAATGACCTTGTCTGTCACATAAACCACCTCATTTCTCAGTCATTATCATAGTACGGTAATTATGGATGTAAAGAATAGGTTTGCACTCTCCGGCGACTGACCGACAGACAAAGCGTTAGTGGAAATGAACTCAATTCACAAAAAGAGAAGAAGACTGAGAATACAAACAAAGAAAAAATATTACTGCATATGCCATATGCGTGTGTTGTATCCACAGCCAATCGATATATAGGCTTAGCTATAATACTTGACCGAGCATACATTCATTCATATTATGGAAAGGATATGGGTAATCACCACTACAAATACTATGAGCTGTGAAACTGCCATCATGTGGCAAATATCTGAGAATGAACAAATAACCAGAACTCGACCAAAATCGTGTAGGAGAAGTGATCACCGAAATGCAATGCATAAACCGAAACAAAGGTCGGCCAAGTTACTCATATACGGCCAGCAATTTCTTAATCATAACATACTCATGATGACATGATGCTGACCATTCTGGGAACCGCATAAATCACATACATTATTGAATAAAAACTTCAGTTCCAATAGCTAGCTGTTGAAGTAATTCCTCCGCATCTTGCAAACTCGAATATTGGGGATCCCTTCGGTCGGGCCACTTTGATGCTGCTGTTTATCCATTCATTCCCCTGCATCGCCACCAGCAAAGTGAGTGAAGTGACTAATGATGTTTCCATGTTAATCCCTACTAATTCGAAAATGAAATAGAGAAAGCGAAACATTCACTCTCACATAGACAAAAGCAGTAGCAAAGATGGATAGTTAGATGGATCCCAGATAATGGGACAAAAAGAGCAAAAGAATGGTCAAATAGCGTGACAAATTATCTATTCACATGTCATGACAAGCACAATGAACCACTCACTCAACTGCGCTGCCGAGATACGGCCAAACCACAACTAAATCCCATCAAACCCGCCAATTACGCGCACCATAATTACCCAAACTATCATTGTTTCCTAATCTCGCGAGAGAGACCAACAACTAGTCATCAATGAGGCAAGCAGCCACTATCTAGGCATAAAATCTATTCATCTAAAAATAACATCTAATCCATTTCAGTTAAGAGATCATTATGAAATCACCAATGAGAGCCATTTAAATAGCATGATACATCAGGAGAATTGATATGGATGCGCGATTCAAAATATAGATCAGCATGCTACGAATTTCCGTTAGCCGTTAACTAAAATCACTCTGCTGGTCTGTATCTTAGAACTGACTATGGTTCCGTATGTAAATAATAAATAATCTGCAAGTTTTCCGATATAGTCCCTTGATTTGAGTAGTTTTGTGTCCAAATTGCATGGCAGAATGCTCACTTGGAGACACTTGGAGAGAGGTTGTCCGATGGTTAGAGAAATGTGACAGCCACCATAGGAAACAATGATCAAGTGGTCAGAGACAGACATGCGAGTAGCCTGCCGACCGGCGGCCAGCAGGCACATAGAGCAACTTGCGCGAGAAACCGCCAAAGCGGCCATCCGCTGCCAGTAAGCAACCAAGCAGTATTCTTTACAGAGAATAAACTCTAGTCGGGCTTCTTGCAGTCTTCAATTCCACTTACTTACTCAAATCTTTCAAGCAGAAAATACTAACTACTTCAACGCTAGCTTTTCTGTTTCTAAAATATCGACAAATAGTTACGAATGGCAGAAATCGCTCGCTGCGGCTGCCAGACAACAAAGACTAAAAACGGCCGCAGATACGCAAACAATCCTTTCGTCCCTTATTTTAATCGCCGGCGTCCTTTTTTCACCGGTTGCGAACTGTCCGTCAGTCTCCGTTGTGAGAGAAGAAAAGTTCTCGAAACTGCGTTATTTGGAATTCGAAAATACGCGAGGTTACTGCTGAGGAGCGAGTGAACGACAAATTATCCAACAATTATGTACCATAACATCATCAAACGACGACAGACACATTACAGACAAGGCAACTCTTAACCTCAGTCGAACAGAAAAGGCAGCAATTCCCATGGAAATACAGAACTAACTGGGAATGTAGAAATTACCTTGTCTTCCAACAATTTCAGCCACGTGCTCACTGCTTGGAACTTCGACGTTCTGCGAGAAGATACGGTTGCCAGCTAGGAGATTTGCGAAATCTGAAAATAAGCTAATTATAATTCGAATGGAAAACGGCATAGTCCGTTTGAAATGAAGAAAATGAATGAAACTTCAAAAGGTGGCAGAATTGAAACTGTAAAGGGAATGTTTCGAATATCGGTGGGTTAGATAGAAATGGCGCTGAATGTGAAAATCACAAGTGTGTTGAGGATAAAATGAACAGCAGATGTTTCTAACAAGGCCATTAATCGATATACCATCTGCCACTGTAACCTCCAACCAACAAAGAAAGCAGTAAAGGATTCTAATCCACCGGATAAATAAAGACATTGTCAATGAAATATGACCGCACCGGTAATGATATGAATAAGACAAACCTTCAGACTGGTCGGATGTTGGTGATGGGGAATCTTCGCTGCGTCCCATGCCATTTCCTTCTTCAAAGAACCACGGTCCGGGCATGGTTTTTCTGGTCATATCGTAGCCGGCAACTTCGTCCTTCATTCTGTACACCACCTCGTCCTTGATCCTAAAATATTCAAAATTTAAATATATTATTTATACGAAGAAGAATAGACGGAAAGGCATGATCAGCACCAGTTAACGTTTACGAAACGAGAGAAAATATTGTAGTTGCAGTCGCAACAAGTGGTAAGCATAATGCGGAATGTTACGAGTATTTAAGTAATTGTTATCAAACAAGTAAATAGTGATAACTTCTAACGGTAACAGCACACAGAAAGGCACTGGCCAAACAAACTTGTTTATAACAATAAAACCAAAAAAGGTCTTATCAGTTGCAGCTAATATCATAATTTCATGATCAGCAAATGTTCCAAGAGAGCAAGTTAAAAACAACTCTATTTGATGCGATATAAATAGTGAAGAGAAAATGCGTACGTCACTAAGAATTGTGTTATACTGAACCTATCTATAACCGCAGATGCATAAACAATCAAAAACGTTAGCACTGTTCTAAGCCAAAATTTAAAAAAAAGACCGCTAACATACAAACAGAAATAAATATAGAACTTGGGAAGCGGAACAATTTGCGGAAGGTCTTTCTTTGCCCACATCAGCTTATAAACTAGTCAGGAGAAGGTGAATGCATGGTAGACTACTAATAATAATAGACATATAACCATGAAACAACTAGATTCCAATAACCAACATTCTTTAAAATAATTACAGATGAAATGAATATCACTACAGTTCTTTACAAACCATATATGAACATTGTTTGTCGGTTTGAAATGAACTCTATATGAATCTACAAAATAAAATATATTGCATTGGATAAGAGTAAAGAGGAAGGAAGGTCCACTGTCGAGGGTGTGGGGTTCACTCACAATAATACAAAAGAGAGCGTCGCGCAATACACCAACTATCGAGACAAAATCATCTAACAAACAAAGAAATTCTACCTTCAATCAATATCCAATAAAAAGTTACTTACAATTTCTCAAGGTAATAGAAAAAGAGTACGATTGAAGAAAGAATATGAGAAAAATGAATGAGAAGACCAACAAAACGAACAAACTGACTGCAGTCGAAAGACAAGTAGATCAAAACAGGGCGGGTTGAACACTCGCGCCAAAAAGTTCAATTCGAAAAATCGGTGCCAAATATTTGACACCGCTTTTTCAAATAATATTATTTTTAGCGTTTTCTTTAATAAATATAAATATTTATATATTTCTATCTTTATAATACATATAATATTTATAAAAAGTGTTGAAGATAGGCGAAAGAAAGAGGAATAATAGGGAAACTGGAACAAATCCTCGCCGCATTAAGACCTCCTCTTCGGCGAGAGATATCCCTTTCTTTCGCTTCTCATCTTGTTCAAATCATTCCTCAAAACACAATAAAGACCCTCTTTTATTACGCTTTTTTAACAAGAGAAAGCAGATTCGCTTTTTAAAAATAGCAAAGTCAGAGTAAAGATACTCGGAACAATGTAACAAAAGATCGTTGTGCCAGTTTGTTTGGATGATTTAGTTCCTAGAGAGGCGTTTATACTTTGGCTCCTGCCAGGGGCTGCAACCCTGCGCTTAGTAGCTGCTGTCGGTCAAAGATTTCTAACTAGAGCACGTATTGTTGATTACTTTTATGTCGCTGAAAAGAGTATCCAACCGAAATTGAAGTGGAATATGAAAAATATTTTCCTCTTTTAAATAAAATACTGATAATAGTGTAATTATTCCAAGAAAAGGCGGTACTCTAGTTTAATTTATAGTAATTAATTGATGTTAAAACACAAAACTTTCGTTCTTGAGTGGATACTTTCAATCTTTTCCAAGTTCTAAAACGAATGCTCCGTATATTTAGTGAATCTATTTATTTTCGTAAAGATGGGTGGTCGTTGGATTCGTTATTTCTACACGTTCCCATGGGCTGAGAGGGATTTGTTATTGGGGGGATTTTTCCTCCGCGAAACTTGATCCTCATTCTCCATTCTCTTAAGACCGGGGTCTGTTGACGGATACAAGACGATATGTGCGCAGTGCGCGCGCAGTACTGGCGAGGGACGGGAAGAAGGAGCCAGCCAGCCTGTGAGCATAGAGCTCCTCTAAAAGCAAAACTCATGCAAATTCAAACAACAACAACCAGCAACCGATATGATTACTTTTCATATAAACAACATGTGATACTCAGCCAAAGGCCAGTTTTTACGCAGCGGAATTTAGGTGCAGCTGGAGTTCCGGAATGTTAAGGTCATTTTTAGCAAGGTATACAATGGATCTAATGGGACAATTCAACTTTTAGCACAGGGATAAGGATGCTTAGTTTCGAACACGGTTTTGCCAGGCCAGGATAGCGGCCCGCTCGAATCCTAGGTTAGTTTGTGGTAGCGGCAAATAGGGACGGCAGATTAGTCTATTGGGCAGCGGCGGTCGGGCGGCGGCCCGGCAAATCCCCAGAGACGGTGCTAAATCTTGCACCAAACGAGCCAATTGCGAGAATTAGATAAGGCTGTTTGACTTGATTCTCAAATAAGCAACAAACGTTAGGAAGAGAAGAGAATACTTTTACGAAAACACCGCCGGATTTACCAGTACGGGGCCAATAGCCAAATGTATTCCTAACTGGAGTGGTATAAATACTCTTAAGCTAAAAATAGAAACAACCTATATCTTCGAAGTAGTCGACGCGGGTGGCCGGCAATGGGCAGCGGATCCACCGACGGGTCGCGTGTCGTTTGAAATATGACAACGGCGCCCGTCGCTGAGAACGACCGCACCATCTGGCCGGCGCCCCGCCAACTGTACGCAATTGCACCCGCAAATCATGAATTATTATCGGCTAATCCGCCGAGTAAGGGCCAGAAGGCAGTGGGTCGGACCTGTTTTTATATTTATATTTAATGAAATTAAAATTATAGATTCGACTCTTATAAGTTAATTATAAAAGAAGAAGGAATAGCATGAGAAATAGATGATGACTACTGGCTATAGGCGGGTAATTGAACTGGCAAGCTGCGAACATCGGACGGGCATTCGCATTCGCGGTAGTTGCAGCCGCGCCCGTCTGAGCTGCGCCAACTCGAGCAAAACAACACTTAACCATTCATAATAACATCAAAAAGCAATCGGATTCATAGAATCTTTAGTTTTAGAAGGGAATTCTGCTCGTTTTAGGGAACATAATCAAACGTAAAATGAATTTTACGCGTTAAACACAGGATGGTTTTGCCTACAGGAGTGCAGATCTTTAAACTGTTCGACTGGGGCGCGGTTGTTTTCGTGGTGGGAGTCGAGTAGTTGGTTAATTGGCTAAACGAAGGGTGGCAGAGAGCCGGCCCGAAGAAGGACTTAATTGCATTGAAAATGTCATAAACAGACGACGGCAACGATCAATTGAATATGAATTAAAAAGGACCACCCAGCCAGTTAGTCCTTAACCAATTGCCCAAAAGACGGGCGGTTTACTCCGGGCAGGATACTGTATCCCAGACATATTGCTGTGTTTTCATTACGGGATTTAAGGTGTTCCAAAAAAGACAATATCGACTTCTGGGCCGCTCATTTTCCCGGAGCGACGTTAGATAAGCGAAGAAAAAGGAAAACAAGATAACGGGAAACTAGGCGCAGACAACGGCGAATTGGCAAACTATTGGCAAATTATTGGCAAGTTACTGGCGCCATCAACTGGACCGCCGGGTATCAGCTGCTGCTGCCGTGAAACGGGAGACCGTGTTCAGGAAAATGGTGAAATATCATAGCGGATATTCCAGTGGCCGTATGCACCAATATCCCGTTTAGGGCGGGGGCGGGGCGGGGCGATCTCCCGCGCCCGCCCGCCCATCCCGCGCCCGCGATGCACCAATATCCCGGGCCGTGGGCCAGAAATCGGCTTTAGGGCGCATTTACAAGCGCCCTAGC
>JAQGAV010002615.1:0-14977 GCA_034691345.1 Phasmarhabditis papillosa
AGTATAGTCTCTTTCAAAACCTAGACTACATTGCGCCGACTTCATAGGACTAGGGTGGGCATTCGGTAAGGTTTTTGAAAAAAGAACGGTAAAAGGGTAAACTGGCTTTAAAATTTTAATGGTAAAACGGTATACCAGTTACCGTTATACCGGTATACCGGTTTCCGTACCGTACCGTTTGCCCAACTAATATAGGATGCGCGGTGTTGTAAATTTTTGAATACCGTGCATCCTATGAGCCAGGCGCAATGTAGTCTAGGTTTTGAAAGGGACTATAGATTATGCTCATAAACTATCAGAATCTAGCTTATGAGACAGCGATTCTAACCAGTGGTTCATCCTGCCCTTATCCATGATTGAATTTCTTTTGAATTCTCCCAATATGAATATTATTAGCCATCTTAACTTTTACTCTATAATTCTTGTCAATTTTAGCTTCTATTGAACTAGACTTATTTCACCTCACTGCTAATTATATAAAACTAAAATATAAAGTAGAATTTGTGATATATTTGACCTAATAGAATGTAGCATCTAATTAGGCAGAACATCTAGATAGAGCGCGTTTAGCAGAGGGTCAGAAGAGACAGAGATTGTCACTAGGGCGCTAATTTAGTATAAAGAAGACGGAAAGAGTATTGATCTTTTACTTAACCTAGAATGAATAAGAGCAGCTTATATTACTAACAATATTGAATCATTTATGAGTATTATGAGTATAAGGGTAATGGAGAACTGCAATAAATAGAACATATAAGCTCTGCTTAGAGCTCGAAGCTTATCATGATGAATTCTAATCAGATTTAGTAAACAATGGTTGGTTATAGTCGACTGACGAATTGCTTGCAGCTAAAGGTCTATTCATTATGATGCGAGCGCACAATTATACCAGTTACTTGTAATTTTCTTTTGATTTCTGCGCTCTTTCTAAATTATACCGTACAATTCTGCAAACGATTCACCCGTCGACTATAGCAAATGATTATATACCTTTTGAAGGTGGAAGTAAGGAAAAACTCATTTTGTAAACACCGAAAATGAGGGGGATGGGTTTAGATTGGCGGAAAACGGAATTCCCAGATACTCCGGTTTCAAATTTAGTTGATGTATTCATAAGCGTTCCCGTCAAGTGAACGACCCTTCGCGGGATCAAAAGGACTTCTCGCGGAAGAGCTTCCTGAGCAACGGTAATAATAGAAACCGTCCTCAGATATATTTATCTTTTTAATTATAACACTAATTATTATATTATTATTCCATATGTCATCGGTTTATTTCACCTTTTATATTCCGCTTTTCAATCTTCTTTAGCATAATTCAACCGGCACCGTTTATCTATTACAAATCTGTGTACAGCGCGCCTCATTCTAATTAACTGGGGGGTTCCGGCGCGTAAAGGAAAGGATGTGATTACGGTAGCCCCATTTGGCAAGAAGAAGTAGGATTAGTAGCAACTACTCTCAGCAGTAGGCTACGAGTAATTATGAGATAATAAACATCTGCCATAGGGCGAGCATTCAAATCACAGCAAGAAGTGACATTTGATGAATAAATCAGATAAATGAGTGATATGAGAACAGATCTTGAATGAGTTTGAGAAATAAACGAAGAGACTGGACACCTGGATTTGTAGCTCCAGGACCAGTAGGCTGGGTTATACAGTAACCCACAGGTAACCCAGTTGGAAGGAATCAGAGTTAGGTTCTCAGCTGAGCGACTATGAGGTAGCCTATAAAAAAGATTAGAATCGCTTTGATATATAGAACAAAGAAAGCACTGCAGTGAGCGGTGTTGTTTAAAGTTTCAAAAATTGCTCGTTCTGTGGAAAAATTAAACTTCCATTATATTGTTCAATGCGTAATTTGTTGTTTGTTGTTAGAAAAGTATTATGTTACTAGTTTTATTTTGTATCATGTTCAGAAAAAGACAAATACGCAATTGCGGAAGCCTGTGTATACCACCGCGCTCTGAGGTGTTTTTTTGTTGTAGACTATATCACTCTAGTTGTTATATCACATAGTGTATGCCATTGGAAATATTGGTATTTCACGTAGTTACCACACCAAACTGGAGATGGGCAGAGCCGGTGTCCGTATCGTGCCCATTTTGGCCCGAACTTTGCGAACTAGTGCCGGTCCAATATGAGCCGCCCATCTCTAAATGAAAGTAACACTACATCATTAGAATTGTCTTTTATTATACTTAAGACTTGTCTAAAAACGTCTAGTAAACTTAGTTACAATGCCAATGGGATCCTAACAAGCTACATACTCTGCCGAGTGTTAACACCTTAGAGTATTACAGTTTATGATGTGTTACTGCTATTGGGATAACTAGACACCGTGTTGCAGATTATAAGGTCTTTACAGTTAACCGCAAACTTTCTAACGTCTCACTTAAGCTAATTTGAACTGACCTAGTATTTCTTGCATCTAGGCAACTAGTTGACATTATCATTCAAACTGATGACTTCAGAAAAATCTTTGTTTTCACAAAAGCTTATTTCAAAAGCCTTGTATATAAACTCTTATGATATATTTGTTTTAGTAAACCATCCCTGTAACCCTATAAGATCTGCTTAATTTCTTGTCTAAATGCCTCCATCTGTCGCTAACATATCTCTTTATTTTACCACCGCTTGCATTTATTGCAACCGCATCTGATCAAACAAAACACAGACGGTCACCCTATTAAGGAACCACGATTTTATGTCTTGTAGAAACAATGATATAGGACTGAGGAAATAAGTTATAAAACACCGTTGACTCAGTATTTTTGAATTTTATTTGTAAATTAAAAGTTGTTAAAGCCAAATCAAAACTTGTATAAACATAACTGTTTAGACTCGAAATTATTGCAACTGCTTTCAAAATAATTATGTTTGCAATTCTGGCATGATTAGTTTCTTTAAATTGTATCAATAACAGATTATCTAATCACTATGTCAAAAGGATTCATTTTCAACATTTTCATACGGTATTTGAAGCATCTACAGCTTGTTTATGACATCTAATGTATTCCTGAATTGCCCACCTAGTTATAGTTTAAATATATTTTACCACCGGGACTTTCTCCTTTAGTTGATCATAGCGTTCTAGTTCTTTTTCTACTGACCTTCATAGTAAATTAATGGTGTGGAACTGTTTGAATACACCTGTCACAGACCTCCCATTAAGCAAAAAAAGAATAGAAAAGGATTACGCAAGCGAGCTACAATCATAATAACTAGTTAAGCATATAAGAGCTAAGGCATAGTCTGTATTAGGAGGTAGCTTTGTAGCTAAGTATCCGGAATAAAGGTGGGGTTAAACAAAAAGGATTGTACTCTTGAAGAAAAGGCTCCACTTTAATCAGCATTCATTTTAAAGATATAAACTGTACAAAAGAATATTTTATGTCATTCACAATTGTTACATCTAGTGATAATATATTAGGAGCCGAGAGTAATAGTGGAGTGTAGAAAACAAATCTTGTTAAAAATGGCTAGCAAACTCTTCGAAAAACAAAAAATTACGCAATATTCTCTAAGAATGCGTAAGCAACACTCCATCCTTACTCTTGGCGCAGACTATAATCGTAGCTAGGATATGAAGTCTCATGAGTTGGATTAAACTTATGGGGTTGTAACTATTGACAGCTACTATATTTTCAAGTAACTTTTGAAAATATAATTTGAAAATAATAAATTAATTTCCCGAAATTACGTAAAGCAAATCGGTTTAATTTCTCCAAACCTATATACTTCTATAAGACTGGAGTAGCGCGCAGCAGCTGATTGGTAAATTGGGTTTTAATAGGTAAAGTCAGTTAGACAAAATTTTTTGTAAATTTCACCGGAAGTTCTTGTTTATCATTACAAACTTATATTCCCCAAAGTTCCTTTATTTTGGCCGCTCCATTTGAATATTCTCCACTCCGCCTTCTTCGTGCTCCCGCCACAGGCTCCGCCCACTTACTGCTTTTATTCTACAAATCCATCGACCACCCCTACATATTATACTTAACACAACCTATACCAACATCCACCCACCCCTTTCCATCTAAACATATTCATACTGTAGTTCGTGTCGAGACCTAGTACGGTAGTACGGTATTCCTGTCTGGCGTGTTATGAATGTTTTATTAAATAGTCCTTCAATTTCACCAGTAGCCTTTTGATATTTAACAACACTACGGTCAGAAGGATACTGCTCCACCCATCTTGGCATTAACACGAACTATACTTATTGAACATTGTAACTACTACTATTCAGCTATTGGGTATTCTCGAATCTACCGTAATCGGTAGGCAAACAAACGGACTGTCTTATAGTACCCCTTTGACCCTTACTAACCTACAGTAATCCGTCTTTCCTCTAGGATCCGTCTTCTAGACCTATAATGTTACAACTGACTAAGTGTGAAATGTGGTTCATTTCTTTTGCTCGCCAGTCTCCTCGTTCTATTGATTTTGCCGGACCGCCCTGCTCGGCAATGCCTTCGTTGGTCATTCAGTCAGTCTGCGCTCTATCGCACATCTGCGCTATTTCACAGTCCTTTAATCCACCACCTGCGTTCATGCACATTCTTGACCTGAACACCATTTTGGGACAGATGGTACGGAGACCAATTCCGAGGTCCAACCCTCTATCATTATTACTCCACTAACCCATTCACTACCATCCTACTCAATGACTGACTGACTGCCCACTATCCCTCATCATGTTGATGCTGTTAGGCTGTCCTCTATTCATAAGTTAGCCACTGCTCGGCAACCCCGTATCCTCTGTTCTGTCAGCTTCGCTTTCATCGGTGGCTTTAGTTCTTTACAATGATACTAAGGCACGCGGTGAATGCCAAGCTGTGAGGAACCCCCTCGATACACTAAGCGGCAGCCCCTATCCCATGCATGTCCGCTACGAGGCAGCCCCATATCCGATATACATGCCCTCATTTTAACACACAGTGTAACCATGACAACCATGATAAGTCCCTAGATTATGGATATTTGTTTAGTATAGCTATTTATGCAACCAGTGCTATTTATAAACGATTGTGCGCCTCGCACCGGCATTTGCCCGGCTTAATTTGCTTCATTATTACCCGGAATTAAAACCAATAAAGACCGTAAATTAGAAATCTAAAATGTAATTAATTAAATTAGAGAGACACATGGGAATAAAGATGAACGCTTAGCCTCTGAATCCACAATTCGCAAAAATCTGTTTACTTTAGAAGTGGTAAAGTTTGCTACAGTTTCCAAGAATGTGGCGATCTTTAAAAAACTTTGTTTATTCATTTTTACACGTTCGATATAAGACAAAGGTACTTTCGGAATCGGGAACTCCATAGCTGCAACACATAAGATGCGGAGTATTCCTTCTACGGGGGAACTGTAAGATACGAGGCAAAGCTTTTAACCACTGTGCCATCACTTGTACTTTGCTTCTACGATATCTTTTGTAAATCCACTTTTGTTGTAGTTCAGCTCCAGTTCTTCCAATTAAATAGAAATATATAGTCATAAATATGGAAATTACAAGAGCACTGGGGGGTCAAATAGTTGAGAAAAACATTTGTTGATTACGTTATACTAAAGTTAAAGTATATAGGCCTCTAAAACAAATTTTGCACGGGCAAAAAAATAAATTATCTTCAGAGCACACGGCTCGCCGCGCCAAAGGCAACGCGACAGAGCAATTTCGAATAGTGAAATCTTGCGTCTCAATTCCAGGATTATTTAACCAAGAAATTTATATTTATTTATATATCATGCGAAAGGCCATGTCGGAAACTTATAAAAAAAACTCGCGCGCATGGATCCGACTGTGCTCTTTCTAATGAAATACAAAGAATAACAATCGGATGACAAATATATTCAGGAAACGTGCAACAAAAAACGGATATTTTAATTTTCGTTGTGCGACCCGTCAGTATTTTGAACTTTCACGAGCCGTGAGAGGGATGCGAAATAAATCAAACTTGCAATGTGCAGGTTATGCATGCGTAAAATGCCAGAAGATGCGTTGTTCAAATGGGAAAAACGATGATTGCTCGGCGGCATTACTCTAGAATCCGTCGTTAGTGTTATTTAGTCGGTCGAAAGCTCTTTGTTTCAAGCATATCGATAAAAGTATATCATTTATTACTACTAATTATGACAAAAGTATAATGTAAGGTAATAGGTATGAAGAAACGATTCTTCCCACAGGAAAACCAAATTTGAAATTCTATTAAGAGACGACTAAAAGATCGTATGGGCCAGCCCGCACATAAAAATTTCTAGGCCAGGCTCGTTGATGGTCATGAAAATTTTTTCTGAGTTGTGAACTCAGACCCCTACTTATGTTATTAGTTAAATGACGAACAGACCCGCATATTCGCAATCTTACATATATGCCATGCGTACAATCAATTTGAAAATGTTACTGGCCGCTAATTCAATAAACAATCAATGCAAAATAACACAAAAGTACAAAATAATTTTATTTAAATACATATAAAGCTCACAATATTCAATTACACGTTACTATATCAGTTTTCCATTGCCATAGGATTCCGCTTCAGTGGGGTATTAGATCCATCCCGACTTCGTTGAACCGTGGGAACTCGAATACCGTGTGATACGGTATTAGGAACACCAGTACTGAAAAATAACTATGCCTGTACACTAGAAAATCGCTTACCGAGCAATGGGAGCTGGCGTTCTCAACGGTGGCCTAGCCAGACGTTCGAATACATTTTGGGCCTAAAAGACCGATCTTTTTTTTTGAAAACCGAAAAATAATACCTGGGGTGTTTTTGCTACTCCGTAGTGTCGCCTCATAACATGAGGTGTCTCCGTAACGGTGAGAGGAAGCACCAAGGGAGTCGTTCCCTAAAATTAAACAAATTACCGCAACCAGGTCGCCGAAACTTACAGACGGTCCAGGATATGCGCGTAGCTCAGTAGTGGCTTTCTTGGGAGTGGTTTTGAACACTGTCCCTGCTCTCAGACGCTCCTGATATGGTCGGCGTTTATCCTAAGACAGCAATTACACGATAATCAATGCAGAAAACGAACCGTTGACAGAGCAGAACCAAACGCCACTCCTGGTGATGGCTTGACTAGAACTGGCTTTCGCGGCCCATCGCGAGAAGCAGTGGCGGTCCCATTTGGCAAAAGTGGAATATTTCCTGAAAACCCAGGACGAACAGCTGTGCGGGTGCTTGAAGCCGAACGCTAAACAAACTTTTTTAAATACGAATGTTAGATGTATAATACCTTTGCAACAACAGGAACTGTTGGGGCAGCACGAGTCAGCGAGGCCATGCGCTAAAAATAATGTGATAGTGTTGCTATCCAGGGAGACAGTAAATACTGGACAACAAGAAAAGAAAGCACTAAATATTTACCTGAACTGGTTGTACAGGGACCCGCGAAGCAGACGAGCCAGAACGCTGCCGCTCCCTAATTCCCTTCACAAAATCTGCCTGAGATGGAACCAACATTCCTCCTAAACTACAACAGTAACAACAATTAATTCAGAACGGTATACCGCTTCTGACGGTTGCCCTGGATCTGGTGACTGGGCCATCGTAGGACGCTGGATGACCTGAAGAGCGATCTGGAACCTTGCTCGGAGTGGATCCTCTAGAAAGGTGTCCTCCCCGTGGTGTTGGCGCTCTAAAGTAACATTGAGAAATACACCTTCAGAACAATTCCACATACCTTGGACGACTTATGGCGACCGGCTCTGCATTCTTAGCAGCTGTCTCACTGGCTTTGGCTGCTGCTTCAGCTTCTCTTCTGAGCTGCGATCTTCTCTTCACTTGCGGTCTGTTTCCAAACATCGCCAATCTACCCAGATTTCCTGAAAAAGTGCGATTCTAACTTCGTCCACGAAGACTACATACCAACATCAGCCAGCGCAGACACAGGCTGGCTGGAAGGCACTGTTCTCGAAGGTGCTGGTTTCGAAGGGGCCGATGGAGGGGCCACTGGTCGACGGACAGGAGGCTGCTGTGCCGGTGGCTGAGGTTCCTCTGTCGGTGGTTGAGGAGCAGATGTCGGAGCATCTTCTTTGTCGTCGATCTGAAGACCATCGGCAAGAATACAAGATTCAGATAGGATACTATCGTAATCAAAATCTGCGCTCATTCTGAAAACATGACATTATTACAAGTAAAACGAACAAAAGAGGAAGCAACCAAGCACACCAGAGTCAACAAAACAAATGAATATTTCGGTCTTGTTTTCCATGTTTGGACGTTCCAAGATTCGCGCCTAATCAAGGACTGTTGAAATGGGGCGCACGGAATATGAATTTTCAAAATCTCAATGAGCAAAATTCGAACCAGACTTGGTTCTTATTGGAATATATATGTGTAAAATTTCATTATATTGAGCTTATTTAATTAAATATTTTGAATGACTGGCATGCGCGGTTTATATGCAATAGGTGTTGACCCTAACGGCAATGTAACACTGTGCATCAATGATTTGCGTAGTGATGAATTGCTTGATTGGTATTCCTTTTTTCGTTTAATATTTTCACTAAAAAAACTAATTTTCCGAACACATATCATCATTAATGGAGGTGTCTAAGTTTTGCAACTTCTCATTTCCAAACTGTAAAATTGTAATATCTGGGTTAATTTTGTTCGTTAAGGTCGATAGTCTGTTAAGGCAGCCTTCGCGTATAAAACTGTTTGATTATGCATTGTTTCATACATATAGTATAGTATATTTTGGAAACTTACTATAGCTGAGAAGCGACAGGGCGGAAATTGGGAGATACCTAAGTGTTATCATGGTTTAATTCGCACTCCAACTCTGATTTATTCTTTATTTTTCCATTTAATATGTGGTCGCGGTTAGTATATATTGTTTACGTTTCGTGAGTTACTGGCTTTCTTCATCAATTTTTCAAAACATTCAATCTACCAATTTATACATAATGCAAGTAATTATAACTATGGTTGAATAATATTCTTTTCCGGCTGACGTGGCAAATGGATAAAAGAAGTCTTTAGGTAGCTTAATGTTGATCTTCGGTAAAGAAGCAAATGTTGGGACTGGGGCTAAATTAAGGAGTTGTGCGTTATTTTTTTGTATAAATGACAATTTGGTCCAATGATAACATTATAGCAAAATATTTAACACACCAAAAGCTCTTTCATATTGCAATCATCACAGTTTTAGTTTGGTTTTCATTGTTGTTACATAGTTTTATGTTAATTTCTCTTACCAGTAGTAACGTCCTTGTAAACAACATCTGTTGAGAATGCAACCCTACTTAAGTTGGAAACCTAAATCATGGTTAAAGTATTTTTTATTCATTTTAATATTTTTATTTTACCATATTTTGAATATTTCTTACCTTCATTTTTCTGTAGGTGTGGTACACTGCTGTAAGAACGTTGGAATAATCAGTGGTTTTGCCATACTTTGAAAACATTATGTGAACTTGCTCTGAGACAATTATTTCACAAGAATTCTAAAAGAATAGTCATATTAGTGTAATTTCTTCATTTAGGGCTATGGATTTACAGGACCGGAAATGAGGACCATATAGATCATTTTGTTTGAAAATTTTAGTTCAGTAGTTCTTTTTGTTGGTTGTACACGAAAACTGAGGGCAGGACAGTTGATCAAAAGGGCCGGCCCGTCAGTAGCCGACCATATTTTTAATTTTCGACGGTTTAGCGATTCTTCCATAACCTCTCTATTATTGTTACCACTTACTACATCGGAAGTGAAGTTTATCTGCTTCGAATCGATTCTATGATATGTTCCATTTTGTCCACTTATCACATTTTTCCTCAAATTCTGTGAGAAGTACTGTATAGACTTAGTGTTAGCATCCTGGCACGATGAAATGCTGTATATGATATAATTGGTAGAGAACATTGGTGAAGCAAACCTAACTGAACAATCGATCGATTTATCCACTAGAAACTTTATAGCTGATGTAGGACACTCAAAATCGCCACCAACCATGAAAGGTTCGATGTCGCCTTGATCTAAAATTGAGGATATCTTAGTATGTATAGAGGGACCCGACTCGGCTCAAAATTGCTTCTAAGATAGTTCTAACATAAAGATCCCATTCACATATAGTCGACAGATGAATCGTTTTTATAGGAATACGGTCTGGTCACAACGATTAGAGCAAATTTTTGAAAAGAAGCGCGGATAGCGCTTTTAGTCATCTTTTTCTGGCTCGGAATAAGGTATAGGGTGGAATTCGTTGATAATATAGGCGGCTTCAGCTGCGTAAGCTCGACATGGTAGACTATGTAGCGCCTCAAACATAACGTAGTCTGGATTACAGCAAGGTGAACCCTTTTGCTTTCACGGAAACGAGCACAGGACCAAGATCAAGAACCACAAATACAATGCTGATCTGACCTGTTAGAATCCTTAAAGGATCTCCTTCATTATATGCATCTTCCTTGATTTCTTTTATAAACATTATACTTCTTCTTATTTTGAAATTCTTCACTTCTTCCGAAGTCAGATTTGAATATGAGAATGAAGTCACCACAGCGTCCAATATCATTGAACCATTCCAAACTATTTGTATTTGCACCTGAAATATCAGAAATAGTAGCAAGGTAAACACGTGGACTAGCTCAAATTAGACAAGCGAGGATGGCCTGGGACCTACTCAACCACTCAGAATCTGCCGAATACAGCGAGAAGCTGCTATTGATTAAAATAATCCGGGAAGAGTAATGTTCGCAGGAACAGGTAAACGGGACCAAATAATTAAGAAGATTAAGAAACATTGTTAGTCCCAAGCAGGAAGAATCGATGCATCTGAATTCCTACGTAACAATAATGTTTATAGGTCTTTCCAGGATTGCCACGGACCGGAGGGCTTCATTTATTTAAAAGTCGGCCCGTGGCTCGGCCCCTCCACTTTTTCTTATTTTTCCTCTCTATAAATTATTCGTTCCTCGATGCCGACCCGGGCAGGCCCTTCTAAAATCCAACCATATTCTCGATAGAGGATTGAGCATTGTAGTCATTGAATGAACATTCGTTACCTCTTTTAGAACGTTAATGCAGCTACCATTCTCCCATGCAGTATTCTTAATTGGCTGCGTATCCGATGAACGTATTTCAATGTAATACTCAGTGTTATTTGAATCCTAGAATGAATCAGTAGAATAGTTATGTTTAATGTTATAGGTAAGCATCTTTTAAATGAATCTGATCGAAATCTTCCGTTTATCAGAACTGAAAACTTGTCGGACAGGACGGTTAGCCCATTTTCGAAACACATAGCGTTCGTAAAAAAATTAAACGGGCGAAAAATCTTTCTGTCGGACCGGGCAAAAAGCCGAGTTGCTTTAGGTGGAAATCGGGACTAAGAATAGATTGCCCCGCTAGAAATAAAAACCCATGTCTAGGTATCTTTAAATGGGACAAATTTATTGTTTAACAAATATGTTCCTCCGTATTCTGAAGTCTTCTATTATTATAAAGCTTGCTATAATAATTATGATAAACAAACCTTAGTTATAAGTGGATAACTGAATTGTTGTTGGAAATTAAGCAGATTAGATGTTTCACAGGATTCCATCGAGAATGCTGACATCGAGAGAAAACAACTAGAATCCATACTCCTGCCTATCACTGTAAAGGAACATTTAAAGTTATTCACGATCCGGAAGTTGGTCGGGGTTCTCAAAATTGCCCGGCCTGGCCCTTTGAGCAGGGCGGGGCCGAGAATTTTTAAAATTTCCGGGCCGGCTCATTTGAGAACCCCGAAGTTGGTAAAGTTGAAGTTGCTTTAAACAATAAAGAAGCCATCAGGATTCCCTGAAATTCGGAACTATTCCGAATTGATAGGAGATGACTGGCTTTTAGTTCAGTTAAACGATAAGAATAACGTTTGCCGGTTAGCCTAGCAACTGTTTAATTTGGCATAAATTTTTATATAACATGAGCTTTATACATATCTATAGCTGAAATTTCAAATTGTTACCTAATAGTAGTAACTTGTCTTTTACTGTATGTAACAATAAAGACCGGTATTGTCCAGGTTGGCAAAAAAAGAATTCCAGAACTCGGAAGTGGAACTGGAATTAGGGATACCTCTAGTGGATAAGAGTAACCTATGCTAGGGTTGGAAATTTAGCAAATCGGCCTAAAAGTGACACGTAGGCCGGGGCCGGTCTTTTTCAGAATAATGGGAGCCCAGTCATAAGTCATTGAGATTTTCCACCTATGTCAGGGGAGAGACTTTAATGAGACGGAAAGGTTACCGAATCCCATTTGAATTCCCAACTTGTAATTACTTTGTTTTAGCCAATGGAATAAACATGAGTTCTACAGATTTTAGTCACACTCGATTCGAGCCAAACAGCAAACAAGACGCATTTTCTGCTCACCTACTGGCGCCTGTGTTGTGCACTCGTCCGAAGTAAGACTTATTGGCAGAGACAACGGTATCTCGGTGGATTCATATCTCAGCAAAAGCTCCTTTTCTCGTTTTTTCTTTTTCTGTAAATTTGACCATATTATGCAGTTTTCAACTTAGAAAGAGTATCGAAAAATTGAACAATTGCTATGAATTGAAAAAATTCAAGCCCTGTATAGGAGCGTCATAAACCAAAGTCTATGAATCATAGACTATGATTTCTAAATAGAGATATAGTCCGTTTCAAAACCTAGACTACATTACACCGGCCTCGTAGAATTCGCGATGTTGCAAAATTTACCTTCAAATTCGCTGGAAAATGCCTTCCCTCTTTTCGGGCGAGAGAACTTTCGAAGGCAAAATTTACAACACACATCGTAAAAGGCCGGCGCAATGTAGACTATTTTTTCAAGCAGACTATCACTACGTTGTTTCAGAATGTTAGGGTTCACAAATTGGATGAGAAGTGCCTAGTAAAAACCAGCGACCCAGCTGCCACATGTTTCACACAGGACCAGCTCCTGAGCTTCTTTAATTTTTCAAAGAAGGCCAACTTTCTACATATACAACTTGCATTTCCACTAGAGAGCGTGTCCAGAGAAGTTGGCCCCCAAGTCTCGTTTAGTGGTCGTCTTGGCGATGGGCCCGCAAAATCCCCTGGGTTCTAGGAGAGTTCAAGACTCCACCCTCTTACCTTTTTTGGCACTTCATTTTCAAGTCTTTCCAACTGTTCCGCTGTCTGTTTAGCTGTTTGAAGTTTAAAGTCAACTGGTTCTGAAACAAAAGAATTATAATAAAAGCTATATTATTGTCGGTGAACTAATCGCTTGCAAAGGGTTACGGTAGAACTGCAAACTATTTAGATCTTATTAAAGTACTTAGAGCAAATTTAGAGCAAATATATGCCCCAGTTTTAGTTTATTAGACCTTTAACTGCAAGCGATTAGTCCGCCTACTATATAATAGCTCAGTATAGGTTATTATTCACCTTATCAAAGCATACATCTCATCAAATAAGATACAAATACTGATTGTTCTTTAACAAGTCTGCTATTGCGGCACGCCAGCTCTGGTATGAGGTAGTCTCGTTACTACAATCATACTGTATTTGGTATAATTTCGAAATAATTCTTCATGTATTTTTATTCCCGTTTCATTTTGCTAGCAGAGAACCTGGATCATTCTCTGGCTTTCCTATCTTTTCTCTCAAAATGGCTAATGTTACATGGAATCCTGAATAATCAGGTTTTTCCCGCCGAGACCTATATCACTCTACTCTCCAAAGACACCGTAATCTCTATCTAGCCGTTATCTTAATTCCAGCTGTGTACGTAGTTGCGTAATGTTTCTCGCATCTCGGTTAGCCGCCGCCGGCCGCAACGCTGCTATTTTATCCCAATCAAATTCAAATTCTCGAACAAAACTCGATAAGAGTCGAGTGAGAAGAAAAACATTAAAATGCGTTACGAAAGCCAATTTGACCATGGGGCGCCGCTACTTTGCGACTAGGGCGCAATTATGTAAAGGCAAACAGTTACGGATTAGTTTAGGAACGTTTGGAACATTAGGACCAGCTATGACTCACTCGTATTGTAACCACCCAAACTGTAAGCTGATGCCGTATTCAATAAGGCAGGGCGCACAGGGAGGTCATTTGGTACCCCCAAATAAATGAGCAATTGTGCGATCTGTTTATCTCAGGGTAAAGCAGGATGCGTTGATGAATACTGCTATTGAGCAACAACAGATAAAGTCTATAAATCTTCCTAATAAAATGTTCAGCTTGTAACTGTTTAATAAGAAAAGACTATAAAAAGTAGTACAGTATATATATTAGCACTTTTCTTCAAAAACTTTGTTATTCCAATCTAGACCGGCCGCGGCATGAGACGGGTTTATCTTTTTAAAATCTCAATAAAACCTAGATAAGGCATATATCAAATATTACCGAGGTTAAAATGAACATTTATATCCCTTTCTCGCCTTACCTGGTTGTTGAAATACACAGAAGGGTCCCGTAGAAGGCAGACTGAATCCGTCTCGATGAAAGAAAACATTATTTATACAAATATCTTTACAAAATACAGTAGTTATAAAGAAGAATACTAATATTAGAGCGGTCATTTTGGTTGATTTGGCTTTTTTAACGGTCCGTAGGGTGGTTGCTAGGGTGAAAATAACCCCTAGCAACGGAGTGAACGGTGACATTGGAGTACATAAACAAATGTTAGAATTGAGGAAGAAACATTTTTAGCGGTAGGGTGGGGTTCGGCAAAATAAACGGTATGGTAAACCGGTAAAACAGTATACCGGTATACAGGTTTCCTGGTAAATTGCCAAAAAGTTTGCTGAATCGCTAACCTAGTTAGCAGGCTATAGACATAATGTCCCAATCCATAATTGAATATATTTCGAAACCGAAAAGAAATGATTTTCCTCAAGAAAGTGCTTCGGAGTCATTACTACTCTTTTTTTTATATAAAAACTATGCAAACGTTTTCATTAATCTAGATTGTTCTTTGCGTGTTGCGGTATCACTAGCTCTATTTTACTTCTACACATCTCTTGCTGCCAATGAGTTATAT
>JAQGAV010002616.1:0-14975 GCA_034691345.1 Phasmarhabditis papillosa
TATTGGACTGCGTCTCCTCACAAAACACACTATTCGCTCAGTCAGAAGAGTAAATAAACTGACAAATATACAAACACATAATCGTACTAATCGTCGCTCCGAATAAAGCATCACAACTTCATCTACAGTGCGCAGACCCCCACCAAGAACACCCAATACGAAAATACTATACCACCCAGCTACTTTACTAGATTACGAAATTTAAAGTTTGGGGGATAATCCTTAATTTTGTCTCAATTCGTTGTCAAAGTATGCAAATATTCAACAATTTGTTGTTAGAGCTAGACCCCCCTAGCAGTTTATTTGTAAAATAAGAGGTGCTGTGAAGTGCGAGCAGTTTTGTTACATTTCTATTAATGCTTTACCATTAAAAATGATAATTTGGTAAAAGATAAGTGTATCATTTTACAAGACGGTCTCGTATTTCTAGATAACAAAAAAGGTAACCGTACCCAACTAACAATAAGCTACAATTGGCGGCAAAACCTTTTATAATGGAAACTATTATTTTAAAATTTGAAATTATCACAGTTAAGGTAATTTGTTGATAAGAAGCGGATCAGTATTTTTAAACTTTATATATATGTTAAGTCAACAATATAATGTAAAACTTTTGTAACCAACGTGAATAATATATATGGGTGGTCTAAAGGGGTTTAGAGCAGTGCAATAAAATGCGTCAGAGAGTACTGTGAACTGTTAAAAGTAACATTGCTTTATGTGATTCAGCCATATTTGATAAGAAGATTGATCTAAACTCACACAAGTAGAAAACTTTCTATGACAAAAATGCGTAGGTGGTCTGAGTCCAACTTTAACCCTTCTCTCTAAAAGGGGAGGGGGGTTTACTAATGGCGCAGATTGGGACCCCCCAGGTGAACTTTTCTTTACTTTTCTCATAAATGTAATTTGAGGCGTAGATTATTAAATATTCTTCGTCGGTGGTCTCTACTGCGGAGTAACTGCCAGCTAGCTGCTACATACACAAAAGCGGTAGCCGATCCTTCTAGTAATTCTATACTTTAGACATATAATAATACATATAAGATATACATAGGTGGACAAATATTTCGTAAGATTTGTAATAAGCTACAAGCAATAGACTGATCAATCATTGCAAAATACGAAGCATAGTGGGAAAGATTAGAAAAGAGTCAATTTGTACAAGCTATGTACGAGTTACTAATATGCAGCAAAGATAATTAAAATATTCAAATGTTTAAAAGATTAGTTAATAACTAGTTGTTAACAGTTGTTAGGATTATATTTGTGGGGGGTCGGGAGCGGAGCCGGCGCGCGACCTCCGAGTGTGTTGGTCATCAAAGAAGAGAAACTCATGAGAAGCAATATAAAAAGGAGAAAGTCGCTGGACTGTTAGAGAAGTTGACAGCTAAAATAAATAGAAAAGACAATGGTATTGCGACAAACGAAGAAACAATATATGCAATACCAAGCCCCTCTGGTATACTGTCACGACCGAAAACGAGCACGGTGGTCCGACTGGTTGCGAGCCGGCGCAGCCTTTTTTTAGCAAAGAAACAAAGACGTTTCAAGAGAATCAATTGACTTTTCGGAGATTGTCAAACACTAATCTTACTAATCCAACCGCTTATCTTATTTATAAATTCGTGTTGTTTAGGTGTCACTTGTTACTTTTGAAGGAGCCACATAGTTACTGCTATAAAAGTTGTTATAGTCGGTAGACAAAATATCTGCAAGTTAAAGGTCTGAGTGCTCCATTTACAATACCCAAAATAGTTATATTCCCTAATATAAATTGATTGTTTGATAAAAATATTTTAGATGTGATGTTCTACATTGCATCTCATTGACCACTCCGCGTTTTCGCGCACCATTGCTCGACCGCCCCAATAAAATTTGCAGTTCGTACCGTATGGCCTTGCATAATCCGTGGCCGCCGACTATAATTGGTAAAATACACTTTTACATTATTATTATCAAAATAGAATTTTAGAGAGTCTTGCATTTTGCGGATTGTAACTTGAATGCTTGCTAAAGTGAGAGTTTGTATTAGTCAGATTGACAAATAATATAAAACTGTTAGTGCGATGGTCAGAGCATCGCCGTTTTCGTTTCATTGTTGAATAAATACACACAAAAGTGCAACTAAAAATAACCATTGAAACAGATTTACAGTACCTACATGGTCAGTTGAATGCGCAACGAAAAGATGCGCGAAACTGGGTGGTCCGCGCTGCAGACATAGTTGTATGGGTGGTCTGCGCCTACTGAACAGTACTAACAGTGCATAGAGCCTGTTCAAATAGAAGACTAGAAGATACATACGTACCAAAAGCATTTAATGGTACTGTACAAACAATATAAACATTACTTATTTAGTTGTATAACTTTAAAGAATTATATTAAAATCTGTCATACAATATACCAATAACTTTTGTATACATTTGTATTTGTCGAAAACTAAATTTTCCAACAAGAATGATAGTTTTGCATTGCAGTAAATAGAAAACTTTTGTAGGTACAAACTGTTAAAATAGCGATTACAGAAAATACTGAATATGTTTTCATTGTTTTTAGAAGACTGAGAGGTAGGGGCCTCTGTTGATGGAGTTGAAGTTTTAAAATTGTAGTTGCTTGAGAAAGTATTATGATGGTGGGTTTCTATTCTGGGTGGCGGGTATTATTGTCTGTGAGGGTGGTCGCGTGCCGACGGAACCACCGGCCAGGTAAGTCCCGCCCCTTCACCGGATTGTACTACAGTATTTGTCGTCTATTTGCGAGTTTCAGTATAGAGTTGCTATATTTCGCTTTGGCTCGCTGCGGTCACGACTTTGTTGGCTCCAAAAGCAAACAAAACTCACTCACAAACTGACCAACAACAGCAGAACAGAAAGACCACACGGACAGTTTACGGTGCGGGCGACGGAATAGACCACCCAAGCTGACAACTGAGACGCGAGCCGCGCACTCGCCCGCACAGCTGACTGACTGACTGACTGACTGAACTGTTTGACTTTGATATCAATTTGGAGCCAGTCGCTGAGCTGCGCCGAAGACTATTCAATTTCTGATTAAAATAGCAGGGGGTCTTATAGTTATGGTAAACATAGTTATAATATAATTAAATTAATTTACAAATAGAGTTGAGTAAAGAGTATTAATGCAAACATGTGCTTTTGACTTTGAGCGAAAATGAGTGCGCTCGTTGAGTTCTTTGTTCTACTAGACACCAGATGTGATGCTTCGGTTCTACAAAATAGTCATTAACTCTCAAAGGTAAACCGAACATTAGAATCTAGAAATAATTCGTTTATGTTATCCAAATTTACACTAGTTTCCAATATACTCAGAAATATTCATCCTACAATTAGAATAATATTCTATGCATTGCTGTAATTCTAAAGTAGGTCCTTCACGAATAAACATAAGTAATAGTTAAAGGTACGGGTGTCAATAGTTACAATCTTTATGTGTGGGGTGGTCCGTCTTTACCGCCAACCCTCTGTCCGTAAAAATCTCGTAGATATCTAATGGTAAATGTGTGTCAAATATTACTGATGATACAAGGTCACAGGCCCCTAGGGTAAACAGATATGTAAAAAGGTTATTATTATTATCAATTGTAGTTACTACTATTTTTGTTACTTTTATATATAGTAAGTACATTTGAAGAATAATAACAATATTATTTTCTACAAACATTTTCATCGAGAATATTCTTGTGAATGATTTACCGGTTGCTATCAAGAGCACATTTTCACCAAATCAGTGATTCACTGACAAGAACAGCTTAAATATACTTTAATTAATATTAATATTTCAATTTAATTTAACCTATTTTCAGCAAAGTATGTGCTTTATCCCTCTACTAAAGCAAGATCGCGATTCCAGTTCCGTCAACTCCAATGATTGTTCAATGCAGTTTTAGATATTGGAATTCGGAATGACCAGTCACAAGTGGCCTCAGGCATTCGCCCACCCCTAAAGAAAAGAGAAACATTTCGCTACCTACAGTAACCTGTGTAGCAGACTGAAAAAGAAACAAGCAACACGCTACAACTGGTTTAATGGATGGGTGGCCGCGCGCCCCGAAGGCATCATCGTCTCCAGAAACAGCAGCTTGCTTTCCTTCTTGGCGCGCCAAATTTTATCCAATTGAGAATGGAGCGCAGTTTGACCTAAATCTCGTCCCCACGCGTAATATTGTTACTGTAGATCTCGAGAGTGGCGCTTTCTCTTTTAAACAGTACTTAAAGCGCGATCGGCGATTGGTTAAGGCTGGTACCACGGAGAGAACACCCCAAAGAAGGTAAAGGTAAGACTACCCACATAAGATATTGGTCAGTTACGGGTGGTCTATTAAACAGTTTAGGAACAATCAGACATAGAATTCGTACAATGAAGCAATGCTTCAGAACCATCTTTTAGAAGTTAGAATAAATCTCTTGTGACTCTAATAAACATTTTTAAATAAAGAAGAATTTATAAAATGGTAAAAGGTAACTAGATGATTCGGCAAGTGTAAGAGTTGTTGAAATATCATTTAACAATTGAAACAGGGCGGATCACAAGATTTAAGAGAAAGTGTAAAGTAGTATCTAGCTGCGTATTACACATTGGAGGAATCAGTGAGTAGAGCCCAGTGAGTGCTTCGAATTTGACTTGGAGCGCGCTTGCAGTTGGTTGATTGAATAATCGATTTGATTCTAGTTCTAATCTAGAACAGCAATACTGCTAGAGTAACAGCTGACAATCCCATACCACTGTAAAGTGCAAAACCTCGAGCTAAGATAAATTAATGGATGTACTCTTCCAAGAACAGCCATATTGCACTGAGCTTACTTTACTGGCAAACTCGAGAGCAGAAAAAACCTTAACTAAGACTACATTTAATATAGTATGCAAGTTAAGTAAGATACTTAGCGTTCCAAAAGTGATTGAAAGTATTACACTTAAAAGACTTTATAAATTTAACAACAAATTGTATTTAATCTAGTAAAGTAATATTGTTCTGGGTTTTAGTGTTAAGAAGATAGTAAAGTTTCGAGTCTGAGAATCATGTTAATTATGACTGATGGTACTTGAATTGACTAACAAACTTCTATGAGATGTCCCCTCTACACTCTGCAGTCTTCAATATATCTTAAATGACCAAATAAACAGGTTATCTTACAATAAAATGTTATACAAAACAAGTTTACAGATTTTTATGCATAATGAGAGCTTCGGATTCTTACTTGGAAGGTTTAAACAAAGGTTGCATAAAAGTTAGCCAATGTTTAATGTTTACAAACGTATTGTTAATGAATATATACTTAAGTTAAATGTTTTACAAATAACCAAATTCACTTACAAGTTATTATGTTAACTTGTTGACTCTAAGATTAAGCTAACCTATTGAATAGTATATAAGGACAAGTATTTGCTTTGAAACAAAGAAGTAAAGTTGTATCTCTCGGACTAGGCATGTTGTCCTCGTGTAGTTTAGATGGGGGGTAAATGGGTCAGGACGGACATATATGCCGGCCGCGGTAAGGGGAAAGGATGTACCTAAAAGGCGGATTGAAGAAACAATCCCTTTAAGACAGAGACAACACGAACAGTCAAGAGGATACTACCTGAAAAGCTAATACTAACAGTAAGCTTCCAGGGAGGTATTACACTTAAGAAGAGCATACCTATTACAGTAAGCTAAGAAATAGAGTTAAAACCACCCAACAAGTATAGCCAAGTTAACAAAAAGGAAACAGCACGATGAACTCTAAGAAAAGTAAAAAGGCAATGCATTCGGTTATACAAAAAATATCCACCTAAACCTCACTGAAGTAATGAATACCAGTAAGTAAAATATGTTAAATAAAACTTCTTGTTTGGCTATTTGTTAGTATAATGTTAATATTATTCTACAAAGTAGTTACAAGTATAATATAGACAAAAAGTAGTTCTAATGACCTTCTTGGCCGTAACAGTCAATGTTCTTACCGAGAGAAAGTATACGAGAAACAGAAAGTGAAGTATGCCTTTAGGGGGGACTACTTCGTAGATCCGTACCCGGTAGTTCGGGCCCGGCAACCTACTTAACAAGGTAGGTGGTCTTGAAGAAGTAGTGCGCCGTGGCGCGCGCGCACTTTTAGGGTGCTACAGTAACTGGCGAGTTGATTAAATCAGTGGACATTTAAATAGGATCGGATAAGTGAGGATAGGTAAGATGCGAGATTGAAGGGCTAAAGACTATCTTAAATGGAGAGATGCGGGACATAATAGAGAACAGGTTATGTATCTACGGGCAAGTTGCAATAAAGTAGCCGGAGGCCTGCGTACCGATTTCAGTCATCACATCTCTATAGATTATAACACAATAAACATTAAAGATGTAAGAGATTTTAACTTTTAACTTATAAATGAGAAGAACTACAGTTATTCAAAAAAATAAAAATGGTTATAAAGTATTAAGTGAAAATGAAGCAAAGTTAAGTGTAGTGAATTATAATGGGTTGTATTATTGTTTTAGTTTATATAAAGAGTTGAATGTTAGCCGAAACTCTAGTTGGTCGGTTTGGGTTGTATATTCAGGCTGTACACGATTGTAACATTAGAGTTGTTATAGAGCACGCTTTAATAAGAGTGAACAGCAGTCGATGGAAAGTCGGGTCACTAGTAATGAAACTAAGCACAACAGACGGTGCTCGAGGAACACCCCAGACCTCCAGAGAAGCAAATGGTTAACTTAATAGGTGGTCTGTTATAGATACAACTCTTTGGGAGGTCGAATGAGGAATTGAGTGTTGGCAGCAGGTACATTATGTTGTTGCGGCGATCGGCGTTCCAACGAGTTGCTTCCAGGTGGATTTTCTTACTTTTTACGGCATTTTGTTAGTTTTCGATAATTAACTTACGAATCCCTAAGTGCTGTCTAAAGCAGCTGTATATATCATACTATAGTCAGCGCCGAGAGTAATAATGGAGAGTCACTTGCGTATTTTTAGGATTTTTAACACCGCACCTGCAGGCAAATTGCACGCGCGTACTTGCAAAGTAAAATATTGAACGGAGAGTAGCCGTCAGATGCTGGCGCGGTGCTCCCAAAAGTGGCTCTGACGAACGTTGAGCTCTTTACACTCCATCATTACTCTTGGCGCTGACTATAACTATAGCATTAAACTATTGAATCGAACAAGCTCCTATAAAATAGTTGGCTCATTTTTCAGATGTTATAAAGAATAAATTGAATATCTGCTAATTCCATGTTTTAGGAGTTATCGTTTTCTACGCAATCGCTGTGGTCGGGGCACTATTGGCTTCCGAGGATCAGTTCACTGTTGTGGTTAGTTGTAAAGATAAGATATACGGCATTCACTTCAATTTCCATTTTCTCTTTAATTTCGTAAAATCTTAAATCTTAATGAGAAAATTAATAAATTAAATGTAAATGTTATTAAGTTGTATTAATTTACTTTATCAAGTTGCAATGTATAAGTTTATATAAGATTTTTGTTAATAGGTTTTACGCCACGGTTGGTGGGCCGTACTTGGTGCTATGGTAATCACAACCTTGAGTGGATTCGTGCTGAAGTCCGCTATGCACAGGTTCCCGACGATCGCTGCGTTCCAGCCTTTGGTAAACGGTAAATAGCATTTGACAACTGTCTAAACACACGTCAATGCATCCATGGACAATTACAAAAATTATGTTAAACTATTTCGCTTCATGGGACGCTCCGCATACATCTGCTGTAAATATATATATCATTAGAATTAAAAAAATAAAAGTATATATATATATATAATTTTCGTTTTAGGAGTTGGCGGCAACCTCGTGGGTGTTCAGGCGAGTCGTATCTCTACCGGTCTACACAGAGCTAGAAAGAACAAAACAAAAGAAACTAGCGGTCTATGGGTATATGCCAGTATTTGGCATGCTTTTGTGCAAAATAGTAAGTGTGAAGGCATCTTGTGGGTTGTAAACATTAAAAACAGTTTTTGCGTTCTATATATGCAGATTACATAGCACCCTTATATAGTGTGATTCAAGATGAATAATGGAGTGTTACTTGCGTATCTTAAGGACATTTTGCGTATGTTTTCGGTTTTCGAATACTTTCAGAGCCATTTTCAATTAGATTCTTTTTTAACACTCCATTATTACTATGGAATCAGACTATATGATGCTATTTCATTTGGTGAAGATATTTCGCGACCTTTCTTGTTAGAATCACAATAGTTTATATAGCTTTCTAAATTGAGACGAATCAATTGAATATGAAAACTACGAACGTCTTGCTTCGTCAAGTCTATGAAAATCAGTAAATTAAAGTTATAAACAAATCATTTAGACGAGGATTCTATCACCGCTCGTATTCTCATTGGAATGTCCATTCCTGGAAACTTTCTCTTTATGAATATCATATTTTATATTGGATGCGGGTTCAGTAATTCACTTTACTTCACTGTTGCATTCCTATTAGTTGGATTAATTCAGGTGAGTCAATGGTATTTAGAATCTAAAAAAGGTTTCATACGCCAAAACATTGAAAAGGGCAGTTCAAGCTAAGCCGAAAAATATTTTTTGACTTTGATCCGGCTCTTCTCAAGCTTCTCTAACAAGATTAATGAGAAAAGATCTCTCTCCCTTTAATATTTTCGTGAGAAACGGTTTTCCTTCCCAAGATTTGGCAATTTCGTATGTTACCTTTGGTCGTAATGGTCTTAGGCGCATTCAATACTTCCCATACTAAATATAAAGTGGGAGAATAAGGCCGTATCACGTGGCGCCAAGTGTTGAGAAGTGTTTTGGGTCCACTCCTCCTCGTAAGCAGAGAACCTCTTCAGAAAAGCAAATGGGGCATAATATCATCTCAAAATGACTTCTCAACTCTCAAAGACAACACTGCATATGTCGAATTCCTACTCAAAAATCTTCAAAGTTCTCAAAATAAGTGAAAATTAGTGCTAGCAGTCTGACTATCTATAAGTAAAAAGGCGTGCCTCTACAGTAACCCTCGAAGCAAAAGTGGTTTCACCATCTCTTGTTAATCTGACCAAAAATTGTTATATCATAATATATATCAATGTTTCCTAACCCTTTAAATACAGTATTAATGAAAATACTTCTCAAAACTATTGATTCTTGCCAAGAGTTTTGAAGCTGAACAATCACTAACGGAACTATAATACATAATCCTGTCATTTAGGTGTCAGTACTACTGTACCTATGTCAGCTGCTGGTTCGGGTCCTGTGGCGACTTCGTGTTGATCCTGACAATAATGCCATTCCTGCCCTAACTGCTCTAGGAGATCTATTTGGCGGTCTTCTGCTCAGTATGGCTTTCCTCACACTTACCGAGTCCTTCGGGCTAAATCTAGGTCCTTCTGGTGACTCTGGTCACGCTAAACACACTTTCTAATTATTCTGACCATTATTTTTTTATCTTGGGAAACAAGACAGTTCATAAAATATAAGTTTTTTTAAGATAGGCTCAAAATTTGCTGACAATTAAATAATTTCAAAGATGACAGAGTTGTAATGTTTATGTAAAAGTTATCAAATTTAAACCAAAGAAACTTTCAAAGCTTTCTAATTTTGCAGAATATATAGTCAGATTCAAAAGTAATACCGCCGTGTATGCTGCGTACTTTGTCATTTTGTAACACTGCGCCTGCTTTCAATGTACGCGCGCGGTATCAGCGGATTGCAAACTTGCCTTTGTCCTGCCTTACTCAGAAAAAATATTACAACACTCTTGCTTATTAACACGGCCGCATTACTTTTGAATCCGACTATAGCTGTCTTGTTTCACAAATATTAGTATTCCTAATATTCCTAATATTCGGGTAACTTATGTCTCATGACCAGTTCAATAGGAATAGCTCGTGACAATTAGTTGTTGTTTTTTTCATATTTTCATCAAAACCCTCATCGGGACTGAATTTTCAACATTCCCTTTACTAATTAGGTTATTCCGTTCACTTTCTTGACTTTAAGTCTAAATTATAATAGTTGTATTTCCCCAGTTAGACATTTTTTCATGGAATATCATTGTTTCAACGGGACCTGTGTTGTGCAATATTAAAAATATTTCGGTGAATAAAGATTGTAAACTTTATTATTTTAATAAAGAATAAGTTTGTTATAATACTATTAGCTAAAAATGAACAACTTTTGTTAACTGGCCCGAGAACTTACAGTCAGTGGCCAATGCTTACGCACGGGTATAAGAACTTCAAATTTTATTAGAGCGCGACGGAGCAATGGCGCGCGAAAACGCGGACTAGTTAATGATGTAATACATACCACCTCATCCAACTTATTTTTCTTGAACAATTACGTTATAGTAACGAATACAACTAATTTGGCCGTTTTAAATTGAGCACTCAGACCTTTAACTGGCATATCGTTTGACCGCCGACTATATATGTTTTACCCGTGATCATGACCGTTTATGATTGAATTAGTGAGTATCGCAACCACCCAAATGCCAAACATGGGCGTGATGCAGTTTTTCGAGTTTCGAAACATCGAATTCCTCTCATTTCCGAAAAGCTTTTATAAGGGAGTTTAGCAAACTGAAAGCAAATGAGAAGTTCATGGTTGGTTTGCTAAGTTCTTAATAACTTCTTACCATTTGTCATATTTGGCCCACATGTGTCAGCTTATGTTTACTTCCCGCGTGTTTATTTGTGTTTATTTACAAGCCAGCAAATAATAGTCGTTTTGCCTAGTGCTAAGTACTAATCCCGTTAAGGATGAACAGGGACAAGTGACCGTGCCATATAGAAAAGCCCGGGTGGGTGCCCGGGCAGTTTTTAGCATGACCAGGCAATAACCCACCACTGCTCGGGCAGCTATAAACTGCGCGGGCACGTTTTCATGCTACGACAATAACGGTGTTTCCTACTTCTAGAGAAGTGCCTAAAATCCTACCGTACTCCCTTGAGTTTGAACACGAGGGAATATACCGCACAGCGGTTTGGACTGTTAACATACTTTATAAATTGAATGCGTAAACTATAGTTCATCTCAAGACCTAGGTTTCCAGTGCGGTATCACAAGCTGGACGCTGTGTTGAAAAAAATTAACGTAAAATCGGTCGACGTGGTGCGTTTTCTCCAAAAGTACATTAATTTTTATAACATAGCGCCCGCTCGTGATATGATACCGCGCTGGAAATTTAGTTCTTTAGATGGACTATACTTGAGGGCTCGGTTTACCGAACTTCATTAACCAAGACTCAAGTAAAGGCACACCTGACCCAGCTACAACTTTTGAACCTTTATCGCCCCGCGGTAAAGTTAGACCCGGTTACAACTGTATAAAGTTTTTGTGTGGTAACCAATGTTATGGTAGGAATGTAAGACTGGAACAGGATGTCATCACCTAAATGACAAAAAAGAACTTCTCCTATAGAAACTAAATCCTGTATGACGTTTGCTGACTGTAATGAAATATTAGTAGATCATAACGAGTGGCTAATATGAGTGGTTATAGGAAGCAAAATGAGGTAGGAGAAGTATTCGGTTATATAGGTCTTCATTTCCCTCGCCCCAGGCATTACTAATTCAGTTAATGTCCCGGATAGACTTGCTGTATATCAAAATGGTTGTTCGGATTCAGATAACACAATTGAGAAAGTAGGTTCATTTTAATGGTATTAGAGCGATTTGTTGGTTTTGCTGAAGTATCTTTTCTTTGAAGTTTTTCACTGATACTTTAGTAGCTTTAAATTAATGCTACTATCAGTTAAGCAGGATTATAATATTAGTTCATACAACAACTTTTATGTTAGTCACCTTTTTCATTGCTCAGATAAGTAGATCTTTTGCATTGAGTTCATGCACCGAGCTGTTAAACCTATCTCTTGTTTTTTTTTTTTTTTTTTGAGTTTTGAATTCTTAGGAATTAAAACAAGAAACCCAAAGTGAATATAGCAGGTCAATACGGTCTAGTTGAATGTTTTACTGTTATCTTGTAGCTGAATATATAGGTTCATCATTTTGAAGATGAATTGCCGGTGTCAGCGATATCGGTACCTGAAAATCCACATATCTAAGAACTTCTTGTCAATCAATATAACATGAGCTGAACAGTAATTTACGATTACTCCAGCTAAGCTTCGATACATGCTAACAACAGATGTCATTGCGCGCGGTTTGGTACACCACCTTCCTTTATTGTGAACCCTTTGCATAAGTGGGCGGAGTCACCATTACATGTGCCAATGCGATCAATTATATTGCTAATTCATTATAGTGAATTATTGGGCCACAAACCTTGTCTTTTAATAAGCCTAATTTATATTTTATATTGTTTGTTATTATTTGTCAAACATTCTATTAGAATACTAATGTTGGGAAGTAGGCCACATAAAAAAAAGTTTCACTTCCCCAGCAATATTTACTTAGTTTGCATTATGTACTCTGCATTGTTCTAGAATGATCTATCATAGCGCTATAAGAGTCAACAAGGCTGTTTATATGCTATGTTTATTTCGTATTGACGAATCTATTTTTGTTTAGATTGTTTATTAATAAATTAAGAAAGCTATAAAAGTCATGAGTAATGGAATTATTTTAATGAGTAGTAAAACGCTAAGTTAAGAGCAATTTAACTTTAAGATGATTGAGCAACAATCATATTTTCCGCATTGATACCAGTATAGATTACGCCGTCACAATATTTTGGTTAATAGTCTTCATAAAAATAAATAGGTAAAGATTGTTGCACTCTTTATTGTTAATGCCAAAAAATAGCAACAAAAAAAAAACCGCCCGTCCCGGGCCGAAAATTTGAGAAACGGGATTTTGAAAAATATGAATAGTTTTATTTTTCTGAAATAAACTGAAATATATCTACCTACGTTGCTTTGAAATGAAGCATATAGTAGAAGGATGAATCGTTTGTGGGTGTACTGTAGAATTTACAATGAGCGCGGAATTCCGAAGAAAATGTACAATGTAACAATAGAATAATAAATAGACCATTAGCTGAAAACGATTTGTCCGTCGACTGTAGCCTACAAATAATAACACATTTAGCAAACAAGAAAAAAAACATGTGTTTTCGTGAGAATTGTAGTATAGAGTCCAAAACTATTTTCTAAATAAAAACAGTTTTGTATTCCATTTTCCTGTCATCTGATGAGAAGTAGGCGTTGTCCATACCATAAAGAACTAGAACTAATTACTTAAATTGTGTATTGTTATCGTAACTTTCATTCAACGAAAAGTTAAAAGAACCTTATGAAGTGTCGTTGTCATAAGATTTCATTGGACGAACAGTTATAAAAAGGTTGGGAAGTAAACTTGCATCCGATGGGGTTCCAGTAGTTCGAAAAATCAAAGTGTCTTGGTTTGAAGTATTTATGTCTTGTATTCTAGTCTTGTATTTTTATTGTTTTCGGTTAACACTCGTTCAGAATCATTGATTTATATGTAATGAACTAGCTAACAAACCGTGACAACCGTTACCCATATTATAGCAAAAACTGTTTTCAAAATGCGATCACCTGCTAACCTCCATACAATGTTGCAAACCTTTGACTCGAAACTCTTTAACGGAGAACTTAACCCATACCCATTAATATAACGATATAATCTGGTTAGTGTACTGTATAATACTTATAATAATAATCCATCTTAATTAACAATGTAATATAATGAGAAGTCCTTTTGTTTGTATAAAAGATGCCGCAAAAACAATAATCGCATTACTTATCATAATTCCTTATCAATTGAAAGCTTACCTAATTGTTACCATGACTCATTCGTTCCTTTGTAACAAGCATATTTCGAAATTGTTCTTCAAATAACTAGGTAATCGTTATTGAGTGTATTGTAGGAGAAAGATTAGTAGAATCTGTCGAAGTTATTTCACTCGAAATCAATCATGCAGTTCAAGTCACTTCACATAGTCAGGGGTGATAATTAAACAGACGGGTTTCTTTAGAAATCCGCCCGATCCGGGCAGGGCGAGACATACATTTTTGACCATGGGCCATTCCAACCCCAGAAAACAGTGCTCTACTGGAGTACATTTTCTTAATAACAATAATAATACAATTTAATCAGTAATCGCATTATCAGATTAGATTTTGTATGCGCTTAGTGAACATAGTCTGGTATTCAACTGGTTCATTTCTCGCTATTCTAGCCGACGTTACACCAATTCTTTCAGAAGCTTTGGTGAGCTTGATTACTGCTCAATCATTACATAGAGTCACTACAAAAGTGTAACACAATTTGAATATTACAATTCTTACAGTCAATGAGATCTGACTGTTTTTTAATTGAGACTAGACAACCAGAATTTAAAGTATAGTCAGATTTTTTAGAAATAAACTGTTTCAAACAGTCGCTATATAAAGAAAGGTGATAATGATTAGTCTGACGGTGAAAGTACGGTTTTTGCTGTTGAAACCCTTTTTTTCTTTTTTGCATTATTGATGTCATACCGCGCACTGCCTTTCACAGCGTGGAACGGATACTTGAAACGGTGCTCTTTTTAGGTCTCTTTGTAGTTCAATGAGAAGTAGAAAAGGATACTTATTTAAGCGACTAGTCCACCAATAAGCTCATATCTAAGATTTTCTTGTATAAAAGTTTGTCTCTAATCATACAGTAACAGTTTTTCTCGTGCAATTCTTATTAGTATTACTGTTCTACGAGCTTTTTTAACATGCTCACAGTGGCTATATTGGAAGATAACCTCTTATTGGTATAGTGTTGTTAAAGAGTATAGAAGTCGCGTTGTCCATAGCTGGTTACTAGCCCGGCCTGTAATTTCGCAACACAAGCCGGTTCCGCCGGATGTTGCATATTTAGAAGGTTGCATATTTGGCAAACAAGTTCTAAAAACTGGTTCGAAATGAGCCTTTAAACTTTTCAATACGGCCTCCTTTCGAATTCGAGATAAGGCCTGCACAGGCCTCTCACGAAAAGCCCAAGCCCGGTCGGGCTTCGGGCCGGCCCGGCCCGGCCCGGTGAAGAAATTTCAAGGC
>JAQGAV010002617.1:0-14973 GCA_034691345.1 Phasmarhabditis papillosa
ATATATATATATATATATTACGGTTTTTGATTCATCTGATACACAATTCATATATAGTCTGTAACAAGAAAAATGTTGCAAGGTGCGGTGTTATATAGGCTTTCAGAAATTGCTCAACTTTCGTCGAAAGTAGATGTTCTTGGTATGCTTAGAAACGCAATTTATTGCTTGTTACTAGAAAAATATCACGGCCTCTTTTTGCGATGGTTTGATTTCATAAAACCCAAATACGTAATTGCGAAAGAACTCGTTTAACACCTCACCTTGCAGCCTTTTTCTTGTTAAAGACTATAGTAGTAAGCTCAAATTGAGCCTTCATTGTGAAGAGAACCCCAACCATGTCTATTTTCTCCCTAGATATATATTTATTATTAGTACAATTTACAGTATATCTATACAAGAAACTATTAGTTTTCAAGTATTATTAGATAAATACAAGATATGCTAACCAGTTAAGTAGTATTCAACGATATTGGTTATTCATAGTATTGTTATGTCAGCCAGATTCATCCTGATCTTATATAATATTTTTCCTATAGTTACTTAACCGTCGAATTTTGCTTCTACTTTTCCATTAGTTCTAAATCGATTTCTAGTTTTCCAATAAGCTCCGCCCTTTTTGGTCGCGCGAATTTGCTGGATTACGGTAGCGGCCTCTTTTCGTGTGTTAACCATAGTTACAGAAGGGAATAAGTAAACCACTTGAAGGAGCAAAAGGGTTAAATAGGGTTGTATAACTATAAATGAATAGCAAATATACTTTTAACAGTATGAAAGATATTGAACATAATCTTGTAACAAAATTGTCAAGTAATTCCATGGAATATTGAATATTTTATTTTGTATAAGATCAAATCCTAAACATCATATGGTGTCCTGTTCAGCTTTCTTATCATAATTAACTAACTTTCACTCAATCATTCGGAAATGACAGAAAAAAGAGCAAATTCCTTAGATTAGAGGAGCAAATATATTTGAGAGAACGAAAGTATTTATGGGGAAAGCAAGATGCAGCTATAAGTTATAGCCTATAACAAAGATAACTTTTTTAATTGAAGAGTTTAATAATATTTACCCTTAAATTTAACTATATTGGATTTTTAATCCTCTTTAAAGATCTGCTGCAGATCTGAACTATCCTAATCCTTAACTTCGCAAGTCCGCCCAGCAATCAAATATCGTCCAGTCAAACCCGGATTTCCGCATTTCAAGTGTTTAAACACTTTGAGTCGGCGAGATAAAAGTATTTTATTTGTTTGATAATGCCAGGTTTTCTGTTTTAATGAAGCAGTGTTGTAAAATGCGGACGCGATTGCACAATACGGCAAGCAGTGGCATAAAATATGATGTTTAGATATAAAAAATGTTGCCAAAACCGAATCCATTGAAACAGGGTAATATCAGTTGGCACGGTTAGCTTACATAAACATACCGTAATAACCATCTATGAACTTTAAGCACCGCTAGTTAAGAAAGCTGAAAAGAATAGTGCAACTTTGTTGAAATATGTTTTTTTTGAGAAATGTGAGAGCATATAAAGTGTTCTTCTATAGGATTATTTCTAAACCAATGGTCTAATTTTCCTTAATAACAAACAATATTTATGTTCTTTTTTTGGGAATAGAATCTTCTAGAAGAAGTTGCTCTTTCTGCTTCCTCTCCACCGTAGTCCACATTCCTTTGTGCGTCGGTGACTTGAAAGGCGGCTTCGGTGCCTGGACTATGCTTATCAGCGTCCTTGTATAAGGTATGTTATCAGCACAGAGGGGTTTGTTTGCTTAGAAGCTTACCACTAGATTATAACACCAATACAATAATTAAACAAGCCATCAATAGGGGGGAATTAAATTTATTACTCGAATTAAACTAATTAATTAGTTAATTGTGTTTATAACTGAAAATTAACTGTTTTCAACGGTATATGGTAAAATAAGGAATTATATGTTTGCTTGCACATAAGAACATTGAACTATACTATTGAGAAAATAGTAAAATGATTCCGTATTTTGGATAAAAGCTGAATCTGTCTAAAATTCTTCAATGTTGTATGTTTACTATATTTAATTTTAACTTTCTTAATGTTCTCAATAACTATGGGTGATTTCATATTTTTAAACAAAGAAACTACAGGTTCTTCTATACAAAACAAATAAAAAAGTCTGACTGTATAAAATATGTTGTTCACAATAATTTGTATAGTTGCATTGTTAGAATACTATTTATGTTCATAAATACAGTCATAAACTAAGTTTCTCACGTATTAGAAAGAATACTATTCTTGTTCTAACAGGTAGTAAGAGTATTCCTCATACTCTAATGTCCTTCTCACTGAGTCAGGAGGGAATATGGCCGTAAAATTCCGTCCGGTCCGGCTCGGCATGAAGTTCGACTCATACTATGTTACTTAGAACATTGAATCTCCACCACTGCAATGAGTAGTTAAGATACCGTACAGCAACATACTGATTTATAAAAACTATCTAGTTTTCCAGCCGTTTTATCAGAATACACTTTTCTACTCAAATATGCAGACAGACTAAAGTTAAACATATAATAATATAGACACTCGCCCAAAATGAATCTAGTTTTTCCGGTAACATATAAAACTTCAACTGATTCTAAATTCCGTAAATCTGATTGAAGCTCTTTTGGTTCTACTGATGCAATCCAGTATAAGAAAGGACAAGCGCTCCGTCATATATTCACTGGTGCTGCGATCCAAGAAGGAAACTACTAATGTAACCTGTAATGTGATCTTTGTATTAATAAACGGAATAAATAACTGTTAATATAAAACTATATATCTTACAACTTTCTAAACTAGCCTATTCAACTGATTCCATTTTTCTTAAATCCTCCAATTAGCCTATTTAACGGATTTACTCGTTTTTAAGTTAACATATTAACTTATAAAATAAAGAACCGATTTCCCAATGATCATATCTTATTTAATTTCGTATGCCACCTTAATGATTTACACCTCAATTTTATATATATCAACCGCCTGTCCCAATATCTGTCACTACGCAAATGTTCGTCACAGTCAATACATCTTCATTTACCTATTCTCATCTACGCAATATCGTAAAAGTTGTGACTGCGGCGGCAAGTTAATAGCCGCGGTGTCGAATATGATGTGCGCGGTGACAGAAAATGATAGAGAGGTACAAGTAGTCGGATGGAGATGTTATCACAAGTGGGTAAAACATATTAAAATGGTTGTAAAAATGAGGAGAATGAAAGATTCTAAAAAGATAAAAAGAATGAAGATGTATTAACTCAAGGTTAAATACATCTACATACATAACAACTACTAAAGAATTAGGGAATATGATAATTAGTTTAAACTGTTGAAGTTAAATATTCGAATTTAGCAGCTTACATAATAATTTGAACTGGCTTCCCTTTAGGTTTTGCCTAGTTTAACTTTTTCCATTAACAGACGAATATATGCTCATGTGAGTCTGAGTGCTCAATTTAAAACGCGTAAAATAGTTAGATTATAAACTAATTATTTAAGAAAAATAAGTTAGATGTGGTGTTGTACATTGCATAATTGACTAGTCTGCGTTTACGCGCGCCATTGCTCGGCCGCACTCCAATAAAATTTGCAGTTCGTACCGTATATCCTTGTAAAAGCCTTGGCCACCGACTATAGATTCCTTAATTTACAATAATACAACAATTTTACAACAGTGATTTTGCATCTCTTGCAACTTCCAGTTGAAAATTGAAAAATCGCTGAAATTGTTAATAGACCAAGTGAATCGTTAATTTTGAGTTAATCACTACAGGGGAATAGCCCAGAGCAACACCGATTTTTTACTTGCTTAGAAGGTCTTGAAGTCATTGCTTTATAAACCAACACCGCTATTTTTTAGGCCGGCAGTGACAAATTAGTGTCGGTAGCCGCGATCTTGCAAAACTGTTCTTTTTGACATATGTTTCTCTCATAAACTGCGAGGATTCGGCGGCAACTCAAAGAATTCAAATTTTAATTGCTGTGAAAACAATAAAAGAAAAGACAAGTCACAGATGTGCCGAGTCGAGAAGCAAGATTCGACGAAAGCTTAGCGGATTGATGAATTCGGGGGGACGACTCGTAATTACGTTATTTAAGATAGATGTAGGACCTACACGACTGAGTAACTTCGTATACGATATAGTCTGTATCTAGAGTTAGGTTTCCAGCGCACTGTCTAAAAGAATAAAAGTTTATTCTTTTAGACACTGCGCTCAACAAATTTAATTAAACTTAATATAAAAGTTCTTTTAATTAAAAGTATAGTAAAAGTAAGTAGAAGCAAAGTTAGATTAAAATGAATATACTTTTGAAGGAATGACTCCCAATCTACCGATACTATATTCATTTTTATATAGAATCAGTGCTCCCCAGACTATATACAGACAATGTTCAAAAGAAAAAGCAATGCCACTCAAAATAAATAAATATCCTCTTATTATAGCTTTGACGGACATTAACGGGTTATCATAACTAGCTACTTTTTTCAAATCAGATTCAGAATTTTGTTAACGGAATTTTTGCTGAGGATTGGATTTCAGTTTTTAGAAGCATGCGTTACTGAATCGGATTTGAAAAGATAGCTAGTTATGATAACCCCGTTTAAAATTTCCCTCTAAAAATTTAATTAAACTTAAAGGCAATAACTTCATATAAAAGTTCTTTTAATAAAAAGCATAGTAAAAGTAAGCTCTCAACAATGAAGTGTCCATCCATTGCCTCGACTAAACAACTTCACTCGATCTGGTTAAACATGTGCCTATATAATCTAATGACGCACCATAAAAATGGTTAAATTGGGATTTTATAACACCGCTCGGATGTTTCACGGCCCTCTCTGTTTCAGGTATTTTGTATAATATTCTATAGCTTTAGCTCTATTAGAATTCATATTAGTTGTGGATTGTAAAAGCTTCTTCACTGGGTATACGGTAGCTACATATTACATCTGTGTCTCATTGAAATTGAATATTTGTTGGTGTGTACATCTGTTAACATCTTCGTCAATGATACAGTAACCCTGTTAGACCTATAAAATAGACAGAGTCCTGTGGGGGAAAGAGAGAGAGAATCAAGACGCAGACTATGGCGGCAGTCGCAGAAAGGCGCCCTGATCGTAAAAGTAAAGAAGATGTGAAACAAAACGAAAACAAATACACGAATATTGATTGATTTATTAGAATTTAGGGACTATCCGACGGCTAAATGAGTGAAATTACCAATATAAACGGTACTTTAGTTGCAAGAAATTGGCAGCTGGGTTCGATAAAAATAGTCCAATCAGAGCCCAAGAGTAAAACGAGCTGTTTTCTTCTAATAGTAATCACACCTCCATTCATCATAATACAAATTTGATAAAACTAACATTTTAAACTAAAATTACTTATCAGTTAATCCCGTTGACTGAGCTCTGTAAAAAATATGTCTGCCATTAACATGTGGCATACCGGCAGCGTGTTCTGGAGCTCTGGATTCTGTTTAAAGCTCTGAATCCGTTATATCGGGACTGTGATTCCGAAAGGGGGGTGTAAAAAGTGAGGACAGATATAAAATAACGAGGTCCGGCTCCGATTTTGCACTACCTTTTTGAAACAAGTTGTAATAATCATAAGAAAGTATGTTTCTGACTAGAGTATCTCTCGATGTTGTTAACTGGTTTACAAATTCTGTACTTTTAACACACCAAGGTTGTATTTTTAGCAATGACTACCTAATAAAGGGTGAACTGTATCCTCCATGAATGATATAAGACAGTTTACATGACTTCTCGTAAAGGAAAAAATCGATCACCCCTTCCTCTATCAGATTGTTCTATGTACTTTAGGTGTTGCTGCCAGCGAGCTTTCTCAAAAATTGGCTTTTTGATACATAAGAATAGTTTTTCTTGAGCTCATGTAATGCTATTCAGTGGTCTCTTTTTCTACTCTTTTCGTTGTTGTATTTCTATTTCATTTGATTTATGTTAAATCCTGCATTTCTAACCCTTATTGCTATAGCCTTCGACAAGCTTGCAAAGAGTCATATTCAAAAATGGGGCCCTGAGTAGTCCAGTAGCTGCAGAATAATTGGAAAACCAGCAGAATTTCTATACCTTACTTCGCATACCCAAAGAATAGTGTTAGAATGGGCTACATCTTCTCAGAAGATACCGATATGAACAATAACGATATGTTCGATACAAACGATGGATCGATATAGTCTGTAACAAGAAAAAGGTTGCAAGGTGCGGTGTTATATAGGCTTTCAGAAATTGCTCAATTTTCGTCGAAAGTAGATGTTCTTGGTATGATTAGCGCAATTTATTGCTTGTTACTAGAAAAATATCACGGCCTCTTTTTGCGTTGGTTTGATTTCAAAGAACCCAAATACGTAATTGCGAAATCCCTCGTTTAACACCGCACTTTGCAGCCTTTTTTTTGTTACAGACTATATATGCTATTCAGAACGAGCATCGTAAGAGAGAGTCGTGCTAGTTCCATAATGACCGAATATTCAAAATCCACCAAAATGTTGGTATTTCAAATAATTTCTAATACCAACTTTTAAGTTCCATTATTTTAGGGATTCGCAGGTAATCTTTGTGATCACAAACTGCAAATATCCATTGGAACACAACACCATTTGAAGGTATGGAGAAGATCCATTTCCTCTTATTATTATTATAATTATTCAATTATTAAAGAGACTTTTTAATAAATATCTTTATTACTGCTGATGGGCAAGAAAGAGTAAGGGAAACCATTGGAGACGCAAGAAAGCTGCATGGAAAATGATAGTAGCATTCACATATAACTGTGAATATAGAAATCTGTAGAAGAGGGTGTTTATTAATGATTTTATTTATTAAAAGAATCTATATGTTTAATATATTTATAAACATTTGTATTCTAACTTTAATACTGACCCTCTTCCAATAAATATTCGATGTTTAGTAAACTAAAACTACCGGAACAGTCTGAGATTATGCGGAAATACCAAAAAGAATTCACAAATTTAAGTTTTCTGTTTATCAAATCCTAAGAAATAAGAGTTGACTAGAAATAAATGCCGTATTCTGAGACTAGCTAGATACCAATTAGAAAGAATAGTTATTTAAATAGATAAAGTAATACATTATACACAACATTCTGTCCTAAGTATTAGGAAATATACTATAGTCTGTGGAAACGGAGAGCACCGGGCTAGTAGTAACCGACTCTAGATGGATAATTAGCACACTTCTTCCTTATTGAATAAATATCTGAAATCAATTTAGTTTAAATGCAAAAAGTTTGAAACAATTTTGTACCGAAAATGTTAGGCATCTGAAACCTAAAAATAAAATAAAGACGTATTCTGAAAAGTTCAAAAGTTATCATAAATAATATAGTTAAAGGGTTTAGAATATTTGACAGTTTCTTCGATTTACCTAATCGCAGTCCATTTCCTCGTCTTCTCGAGTCGATCGATAGTGCATAAATCGATCAAAAGACGGCTGATTCTCATGAAAAGCCGGCGGGTTTGGAATGTGCGAATGCGAAGCTAAATATATATGTTAATAATATTAATAATAAAATTGCATTATGAAATAAAAAATGTAACCGGTGCTCAGGCAATTCCGGACATTTCTTGAGAAAGCTCGAATGAGCATGCCCCACTCTAGTTGTTACTATAGTCTATATCAATAGCTAGGTCTTCAGATGAACATCCTGCAGGATGCCCCCAGCGGTGTTAAATAAAAAGGAAAGTAACTTTGAAGAAAAGGCTCCCAATACAACGAGTCTTCATTCTTTTTATGAAACGCCTTTTCAGGATGCTGTGCTGGAAACCGAGCTTTTGATATATACTATAGTAATGAAGTTCTTGTTCTAACAATAAGATTTGCTATTTTTGCTTCACTTACAAATAATCTATTCTTTCTTTTTACTTATTAAATATCATTTTTACTCATTGATATATAAATAAATAATTACAAATTAAATTTTCATCCTCCTCAGCCACGTAATCCTGTGAATAATCTTCACTTTTTGCCACAGAAGAATGCGATTCCGATGAACCCAGTGAGCTTCTGAAAATTAATAAATAAAGTATATTTTATAATATGAAAGTTATAAACAAAATAAGACAACTATATTATATTATTATCTTATATTCTATATAACCTACCGATACTGATATTCTTCTCCGAATCTAAGAGGTGTCTGTCTCGCTGAAGGCGGTAAGGAAACCGAAACTCCTGGTCTGTAAACATTATAATTATATCAGTGGGATTATGTTTATAGTATTCTTTATATGTACAGTGAAAGTTAAACTGAAACAACTTAATGTTCAAAGAAAAAACAAATTTCAGAATATTAATTAAAAATATTATTTAAAATACTAACCTTTTATTATAATTAGTTAAAGAGTTGCTTCTTTTCCTTTTCGACTGAAAGTTTGCTAAAACTCGACTCTGTCTTCGACTAACACCAGCTGAGTGACGTTGAGGACACGGTTGCGGACGGTTTACCTAGAAAAATAAATAATTTAATAAAATATATACATTATTATTTAAGACAACTAGTTTTGTTATCAATATAATTCTGGCATATGTTGGTTTGAATATGGGAATGAGAACTAAAGGTTCTGATTACTTTTGAGTTTTTTAGTGGTTTTCATAAAGCTTTGTATAAACTGCTTAGTTGTTGTTTACTAGTTAGTGTTCTACTCACAATAGTGTCTAAACTAGTGCTTGCACATAATTGTTGCTGTCTCGGTTCATGAGACAGCGGTACTATTTCTGTTGATGAACATTGGTTAAATGAAGATGCCGATGGAGACCCCGCACTTGCAGTCGGTTCTAACTAAAAGTTAATATTACATAATTCATCTCTATTTAGATTATGTTGCTAATCACCATAAATAAGCTTAATTTTGGCCTGTTTCCGAAATGTTTATATTTGTCTACACTTTATGGAACCCCGGCTTACTTTGAAGCAGACTTTAGAGTTTCGAATTTCGAGTGTTGAACAGTATTGCCATTCGCATCATGGACAACCGATGGGTCAGTTTTTCGAACAGGGCCCACAATTGACTGTGAGCAGTGTTGCAACAATGAGAATCACTTTTTCGATAACTTTTATTTTTGTTTCATCGTATGACCTACCTGACATAAATCTAGTGCCGCAATGGTTCCCCTCTTCTCCAGTAGGTGCAAGGGGTTCTCCTCCGGTCGCAAAACAACATCCTCTACTGCTCTTTTTAGATCTCCAAAACGCATTCCATCGCACATTGGACGAGCAACTACGGGAAACACAACAGCAAGTTAATACCTTAAATAGAAAGTAAACTACTTGTCAACTAGGAACAAGAAGGTTAACATTAAAGACTATAAACATAACAGAATTGCTATTAGAAAAAAGCTCGGTGATCTTATAAACCTGAAATTAACTGAACATCTAAAGCCAAGAAAAGTCTTTACTAAACCATGACAGTTGTAGTATTATTAACAATTATTGAATATATATGTTTTAAATAGCAAACTTCAATAGATATGTGTGGGTACTTATTAAGTAAAACTAACATTCGTAGTTAAAGTTAGTTTAAAACGTTGTAAATTAACTAGCACTAATTTATTGTTAATGAAATTAATATCTTGCGGAAAACAGTTAACTATAGTCCGTTTCAAAACCTAGACTACATTGCGCCGGCCCGCAATTTTCAAAGAATTGTTCCTAAGTTTATTAGAACTTGATACTTTGGATCATGCTAAAAAGGTGTTGTAGGCCATCATCATGGAAGTAATATGTCTATTTGTTAGATTCTCCATTTTCACTAAATTAGACTTGAAATCACAGGGGCTGTCCGTTTTTGCCAATTTTCGCTGCGTTTCAAGATGTGTGGGAAAAGTAGGTGCACATTTTCAATTATGGCAAAACAATTAAGGCTATGTTGTAGAGCTAATCGCTAACTATATTACTGTTTTTGTTCAGGGTGAAATACAAAAGTTTAAAGGGCGTTATCTCCAGGCCCGCATTTGGGTCCGGACCGGCCCGTTGTCATCCCTGCGCCGGCGTCATACGATGGCCGGTGTTGCAAAATTTTCCTTCAAAATTCGTTGCTGGAAAATGCCTTTCCTCTCTTCGGGCGAGAGAACTTTTGAAGATAAACTTTGAAACACCGCGCATCGTATGATGCCGGCGCAGTGTTGTCTAAGTTTTGAAACGGACTATACTAGAAACGAGAATTAAGGAAATAATTGTATTAATCAAGTAGAAGAAGGAACATACTTTAAAAATAAACATGTATATTTATAGTCTGTTGCATCATGAAGGCATTATGCAAATAAAGGCACTTTTTGGGACTCCGCTAAACAGAAATGACGAGAGCAGAACGGGACCGAGACGTTAGTCCCGAGCATCTCCAGTCGTCCCGAGCAGAACCGTAAAAACAGAACAATCTTGAACCGAAAATTTTGCAATGAACTTCAAGAGAGTTCCATTTATGAAGGTTCTGTTTTCACCGTTTTGTTTAGTCGGAATCCCTACCTTTGCCGAGACACCATATTTACGTTAGTAACTTGTTTAAGATTCTCGTTAGAAGGAATCTTCCAAGTTAATAAATAAGCAAACACATAGTAAACTGTTGTAACATTCAGTTAATTGAGTAATAGTTCTCCCTCTTCTAAATTCAAAACCCTCTTTTCTATTTTTTGCGCGCTATTTCTAAAAGTAGCCTTGTTGTTGCTGCTTTCAGTCATGGGCGGTCCCTACCTAATGAGGAGCAACAAAAAGGGTAAATTAGGTAGGAAAGGAGTGTTTAGAATAATAATTAGACGATTCATATACAGAGTAGAAGGTTGCAATTTGCTTATTTAAGAAGAAAAGCTAACGAATTTTGAGTAGGGGTGTTAATTAGCATTGAATATATGATACTCCCTGAATATGAGCAATTGCAGGCCTTTAATGAGTGTACTGAGTGTTTTATGGAAGATATAGTATAATTGTTTCTCATAGTTAGTTCGGCCACCCTGTTATTAAACCAAGATGGAAATTACTGTTTACCACCCCAGAAGAACCCTATTTTTGAATCGGATTAGAGAACACTCTTTTTGCTAACAATAAGTATAATAGAAGATTTAGATCAGTGCAAACTACAAATATAAAAGTGGTTAACGGAATGTAGGAAGAATGTGGTCAGCCCCACTATTTTCAAAGGGGGGGGGGGCAACTCAAATTGAAAGAAAATGCTGCTGGAGAGCAATTTAGTAGACAAAAAATGGAGGGAAGCACAATGAATAGAACACTAACTCTTTTAGAAAGATCAAATAAATTTTGTTATTTCCAAAAAGAGACAGTGGCTACTGAATGCGACTGTGAGTTCTTCTAAGATTAATATATAATATAGTATTAGGCACTCACAAACTATTAGACACATAATATCTTTTATATATAGTCTGTATCAAGAGCTTGGTTTCAGCGCAGTTTCTTGTGGAGTGGTGCTAAATAAAAATAAATGAAAGTCTTTTCCTTTTCTTCAACAAATACATTTATTTTATTGTAACACAGTCAATTTCCAGGATTCTGCGATGGAAACATTGCTCTTGAAACATATTATATACAAAAATATAATAGTAGTTTATCAGTCTGTTGGTACCAAAGACTAATACATTTATATTCTGTATAAGCGGAATTTCTGACTCTATACCCTAGCATTGTGTATATGATAAACGTGACATAGGAAGAAAAATTTAAGGCTTCGTATTAGGTTACTTAAACCAGTATGATATTAGTTTTATTTAAAGTAACATCAAGATATACTATATTTGTTAAGTAATCAATGATCAATAAGATTCTAAGTAAGCCTAAATCTCATGAGCACTTTTGATTTTTTAAAAGTGGTTGGTTTTTGTTGGAGCAGCTGTGGCTGCAATATGACTGATGTTCTCTGGGGGGCTGTTCCGGCTAAAGAAGAGAGAGAGAGAGAGAGAGAAATGAGACAAACGGTCAAATGGACCGGCTACCCCAACATTTCAAGTTTAAAGGAAATGAATGCTTATGTTGGACCTAAATTACCTACGGCAGTAAGATTATTATACGAATACTGTGCATATAGGCAATATGATCCTTAAATTTCTTATAGATTTGCATTCGTTTAACTGTTCGTAAACAAAAATATTTATCTTTGAAGCATTCAAAAATACAGAAATAGAGGTTAATCTTAAAATTTCTGTGAACAACCGCAATTAAAGAGTGAAGTTTACAAGTTGCAAATGCCAGTTTAGTTTTAGTTTTGTCACTAACAAACACAGATTCTCTGAACGTAACTTTGTTTACAAATGCAGTCATTTTGTGGTCATGGAAGGCCATAGGATGAAGATAAATTACATATGAACATGAACCGATGAGAAGAGAACGCGCAAAACGAACAACGCTAGTTTAAAAGGGTTCCGAAGCAAAAGTTAAACTAATTTAAAAACTTTATGCAATAATAAGACCACCCTCAAACAGGATTTCTAGTCAAAATAAACCTTTTTATTTATAAAATCTCAAAAAGTAGATTAGTGCAATAGACAGTAGATTATTTATATCCTCAAAGCAGCAGGTTATTATCTATATTAATATTTTCATATTTTCTTAGCTTGCAACGTATCCGCGGCTTATTTAATGAGAGAGCTAAGCCGAACCTTCAATTAGTTCCCAACGACAAGCGATGTTGACAGCTAGTATGCGCTGAATTTAGTGGAAAACATTCAACTTTCTCAGCTTCTAGGCCTAATCTTACCTTTTTAAATTAATTAAATCCCTTTAGTTGACATCATTCACGTGTGAATGGGTTGGCACTCTATCTCTACTCTAAATCTGCCCCATTGCTAAATAAATGTCCCACCGATAATAAATGTGAGAATTTAAAGGAATGGAAAAATATTATTTATATGTGCAAAATATGCATTACGGTAAATTGTAATAAAATAGTCTTTCACATTAAGAAACAGGCAGACGATATATAGAGGATAATCTGTGTTTAATTGTTAAAAACAAAAATAATTTTTGTAAAAAGAAAATATCAAAAGCAATATGGGATTCGTGCATGTAAGTCAGCTAATTTGATAAGAAGAAACCACTTTTGATGAAAAAGAATTAGTGTTGCCATGTGAGAACTAGTGAGTTGTAGTTCATTCTAGGCATACTAATAATAATAATATATGTTTGTTTTCCGAAAGTACAATTAAAAAACAGAAAAAAATTATCATTTGTTAATCGTTTATAATTGATACTCGTACTTTCGGAGGAGGAATGTGGCCAATTCTGACTTTCTAACCTCCATTTGTGTACATGAAAAGAAAAAACACAACAATCTTATTACATGGTTATTCGATTACAAAGAATGTTCTGCATGAAAAGGTGTTTCTGCATTCGAAAGTATATACCCCTACCCTACTCTCCAGACTATGGCCCAGTCAATGAATGTACGGAAAGTTTGCGCAAAGGCGGAGATAAAGTGGTTCAATACATCTGCCAAAATTTCAGGAGATTTCCATTATCCATGTCGAAACCGAAAAGCAGATAGAAATAGGACGATAATCATCGCTCGAAAGTAAAATAGGTTTTAATATTTGGTTAAACAAAAATAATTAGAATGCCTACTGTATGCGTTACTGGGTATCTTTGAGCAATAACTGTAAACAGTTTAGAGAAATTTAACACAATAGTGAGACATGTAACCCGAATTATACAAACAATACAATGAGTTGTACAACATAATTGTATTTAATGAATTATATAGAGGACAAGCACTTCACTACTATATATTGGTGGCAATTAAAGAATACTGATAAAGCCTTGATTCATACTGTAAACTGTAAGTTGTGCATTAATTATCGGAATTATTTCTCTCACACCCTCGCAGTGGTAAGCGGATGAAAAGTACAGTAACACAAGTACACGGACTAACGGGATGAGGGTGAAGACTTATTGGAGAACAAAAAGGGCAGGAGCGGAGTTTTGGCGGGCAGGAGCGGAGTTTTGGCGGGCTGGCCCGGCTGGGCCCGCCAACACTACCGAAAAGGGGTTACTCGGGAAATACAGGGTTTTACAATCAGTAACAGGAGGATGTGCAAAACCTAGATGATAATGAATTGTTACTGAAAACGCAAAAAGGTTACAACAAACTCTAACTGCCGTTTCTATGACTACCACAATTGTTTATAACAAAACATTAGCAATCTAAATAAGGAAAGAAGCAAAAATAGCTATTCCGTACAGTAATTGGGCAACAGAATTGTATTTGGCCCCCGTGGTGCGATTATAGAAAATTCCAGAAAATATGACTCGCTACATATTTGTAAAAATCGATTTATGTCTGTGCATACAATATGAAAGAATGGCTGAAATACAGCCACAGCTATATTTTCGAAGGGAAAAAAGCAGTACATATGAAAAGTGTTTGATTCCAAATTAGACTTGCCAGCTAGCGCAGTTTTGACCCAAAAACTTATTTAGATAACTGAAATAGTGAACATTGGCAGTTGATCAGCGGTAGAAAACATTACTTACTTACTTAACAATATTAAAATCGTATTCAACTTGACGAAATGTTTAAATGAGATGCAGTCTCTTTAGAAGCAGTCTTTCCAAATGATGCTTACGTCGTATAAAGTTGGTAAATAAGCAAATGCATACTTCTTGAAACGGTGTTCAATGTAACTGAGGTACTACCAGGTAAGGCGAATGGAATACAAATATATTGTTTGCAATACATCTCGGAGTAGCTTTAAAATCAGCTAGCTATCATCCATCATCTGGTTAGGCCCAGATCATAACACAATCTGTAGAAACCCCGGTTTTCTAATTACGACACCGCTTTAGCCGATGGCCACACGGCTAGCAAACTAAAGAAAACAGATTTGCCTAAATTCGACAAACCGGCCCGGCCCGGCCCGGCCGAGGTCCAAAAAGTCGGCCGGGCCGGGGTTAACAGCTCTGACAGCGAGA